>BGPR01008751.1:0-61657 GCA_013235015.1 Araneus ventricosus | reverse complement strand
AGAAATTGAACTGGCCATAGAAGTTCTGTGTACACAAAATAAACAAGGAGATCCGTTCATTAACTTTACCAAATTATAATGACATTCCAATTCTATCCCACATATTGCATTTATGATTAGTTATTGTTCTAGAAAAGCACCCTTGTTCTTTGCTAACAAAACAACTTCAACTAGCTTAATGTGTTGTTAATTTATAATTTGCCATAAGTTTGATTTAATGAAATTGTATTTTTATTTGATTGTCTTTTTTCCAGTATCCAAAGTTGCAGAGAGATTAGAACCAATACAGAATTTAAATATTAAACCTCGAAGAGTTTTAAAGGGCCACCAGGGAAAAGTTTTATGTTCAGACTGGTCTTTAGATAAAAGACATATTGTTAGTTCTTCTCAGGTATGAAATATTTTTTAAACTTTTCTGTTTTTATATGTTGTAAAAATTCTTTCTCTAAACATGGCAATTAATGTTTATATTTAATTTTATTTTGCTCATTCTCAATGACTTTGGTTAAACCAAGTAATGATGTAGCTTGAATAGTTTCTTGTAAGGAATCTAATTTACCAAGCTTTACTCTTTTTCACTATTCAAATAGATTTTGATTATTTTGAAATTATAAAATATTAGCCATTACTGCTCATTATATTTATAGCTTAGCCTTCAAACCTTCAGTTCTTTAATATTCTTAATAATCGGTTCAAAAGGTGCCAACTTGTATTTATTTATGGATTTTCTTTAAACAATATGGGAAAATATTCTTTCAGATTACAAAGATATGAATATAGATATACAAACTAATATTTTTCTATTTTAGAAGCTCATTTCTTGGAGCTGAAAGTTATTAGATCAAATAATTGTTTATGTTTAGATTGAAATTCTACTTTGTTTTTGTTTTCAGTAGGACATAACTGTGACTTAAAACTTAAGTAACTATGTAAGACTTAACTTCATTATGCTCTTGTGTGTGGAGTTTGTCTAAACATGACATGGGGTTTCATTTCAGATACCTGTGTGAAAATTGAATAAATAGTTATATAAATAGATAATTATGGAATTTACTGAGATGCTTCATGTAAAGAACTTGATTAAAATCATGAGGTCTCCAATCTATTATCTAACATGTGTGTTTTAATATGATTGAATGAAATTGTTAGTATTAATCTCCTAAATGTAGGGTCAGGTGGGGTAAAGTGGTCATACATCAAATAAAATGCTATAACTTTGTAATGAATATTGGTATGAATGTAATTTTTTATTATTATTTTAGCTTTGAATAGTTAAGAACTAAGTTTAACATTCAAAATTATACTAATTGCAACACTTTAGTAGGAGAAAACACCCATTTTGTTTGTTCATGTAGCAGTTTGAAGTTGGAATACCCAATTTAACTTCTCTCCTACATTTTTTTTAATTAAGTTTTCATTAGATTGACTCTGCAGAAAGCTTCAGATAGATCTTAAGAATACTTCCTCATTAACAGATAAGCTGAATTAATTACAGATACTATTTTATAGTAATTTAAGTAAGATGGGGTAAAGTGGTCATAGGGATAGGCTTAACATCATCACTGTTTTAAAATTTCTGAAGCTTAATTTATTAGACAGGTGTTTGTTAAATATTAATTTAAGATATATTACAGATTATAATTAAAGATATGAAACTGGGTAATCCCAATTTTTGTACCAAAATCATTACATAACGCATATAAGAAATCAGTCAATTGCAAAAAAGGTTGTACTTTTTAGTGCATCAGCACATGATTTCATGCTATCTTTTTATTTTTTACAAAGGAGCTCATGTATATGAGCAATAGACTAACGGTAATGCTAAAATAGACTAAAGGTAAAGGCTTTATCCAATTTTCTTTAGATTTGAAAAAACCTGTTCTTTTAATTTATGATGGGCACTGAAGTTACATGACTTATGGAACAGCAAAAAAGGCCATGCGTTAATTGCACTAGAATTTTTGTTTAATTGCACTCTAAAAAATTTGACATGAGCTGTACTTACAACTCTATACCACCTGTTTCATCTATACATAAAGTGGCAGTATAGAATTCAAGAGAAAAAAAAAACAAGTTCAAAAACAATAATGAAGGTTTGACTGAAGAAATTAGTAATAAAACAACTACAAAAAAGAAAGAGATGCAAGAAAACAGATAAAAACATGCAAAGAGAAACTTGATAAAAAGCAGAAAATGTCTTACTCGGTCAAGTGAATTCACAATTGCAGATAATCAATTATCACAGTATTTCTGTGAGATCTTGGCAAAATATAATGTGGAGGGGAGGGGGGATCAATCCAAGGGCTTATTGGACAGGTTTCTGATAAGATAGGAGATTTTCTGTCAATAAAATATCTAAAACTTCAGACTATTACACCTTTCCTGAAAATCATAACATTGTTGGAATTGAAGAGACAGATATCCTTAAAATTTTTGATGAGCCAACTTTTAATCATAGGTTATTAAAAATGTATAATTTGATCAAATAAACTGATTTTCCTTCAAAGTTGAAAGTATATTGAGTTTTGTTAAATATTTTTTTTAAAAACTTTGCTTACTTATATTAGGTTTTTATGGTTATTTTTAATTATGAATTCATGTTGTCATAAAAACATGACAAATAGAAGTTATCATAAAATTGTTAAAATCGGTTATTTTTTCCCAAAATTTTAATGCAATTTATTCTTCAATAATGTAATGTAAAATAACAACCAAAAAATATTAAGTATTTTAACAAATTCTTATAATTCTAATCCAACTAATTTAAAAGATGTGGATTTTATGACCACTTTACCCCACCTGACCCTAAATTATTGATTTTTGAGTCATTTTTCAACTCTATAGCAGTATGAATTTCTTTCTATGTGTAATACTTTATATAATATTTTCTGTCTTTCAGGATGGTAAAATGATTATATGGGATGCATTTACTACAAATAAGGTATGCATTAAAAAAAGTTTGAAAATATTTTTCTATTATACTATGAATTTTATTAAAGCTCAAATGTTGTAGTAATATTTGAAAAAACACAAAATTTTAGAATTAGTTTCTATTTTTTTTTTCTTTCTTTAATTTATTAATATCTGTATTCACTATTTATTTCGAGGAATATATCACCATGGGGGAAAGAATTGCTTTTAAAATGTTTGTTGTGAGAGCTAATTCAGCAGAATTTAAACTAATATACAAAATAAAGTTGTTCAAGTTAACTAGAATATACATTTTGATTAATTTAATTGAAACTCAGAGTATTAAATTGATAAATCATTTGTGATGTTCCCAATGTTCTTCCCCTTCTCAGTACAATGTGATGTATTGTTATTTTTTAATAATAGTTTCTTTCTAAATAAATTGTATGAAGCATTAATTGAAATATATAGACTTGATTGTTGTGGATGTCAGAGATACAATAGATTGATCTTAACAATTAACACTTAAATTAATTTCTCTACTAAGTTATTTTATATATAGAGCTATTCATTAGTCTGACCGCAGTTACTTTTTAACATAAATGTTAACCCCACTCCCCTCCCCCCCCCCTTTTTCCGGTATTGTGTCATTCGTCCAAGTATAGAAACTTAACATCATAGTCCCATTTTTTGCAATGAAAGGTTGCTTTACTTGGTGCATTTGGCACTCATTTTGGTAACTCTCGTTAAATAATTCATGGTAAAATTTGCATCTGAAGAGATGATCTGCAAAAGATATTTATATAATATAAACTTTCTCTGCATAGAAATGAAATATTTGTCTAAATCTCATTGACACTTTTTGTGAATTTTCAAAACATAGAAATTGCTCATTTCTAGAACTAAATATAAGTAATGACAGTTATATAAGTGTACCATCCAATAATAAAGAGAGAAAATTTAATTTTTTTTTAAGTTGTAGAATTAAATTTTAACTATTGTTTTTACAGGAACATGCTATCACTATGCCAACAACATGGGTTATGGCATGTGCATATGCTCCATCAGGAAATATGGTAGCATGTGGGTAAGGTTCTGTATAAGATAATATACAATTCTACAAATTATTTTGTTTGTATGCTAAATATTACTAGATTGACTCGATGTTCATAATATAAATATAAAATTTTGAAAAGACGATTGAAAATGTTTTAAGTATCCATCTATAAGCTTAATATAGAAACTTTGGCCTGGCCTAACATTTCACTTAGTGAATCAAACACAATTTTTTAATTTCACGGGAGTTTTGATGATCCACTAAAGGTGACATAAAGAGTCGTGCAAAAAAAGCTTGTAGATTTTTTTTAATATGAAATTAACAGTTTTTTTTTTTATTTTTCCATTTCTTTTGTGAAGTATTTTCAATAAAACAGAATATGCATATTCTATGTTATAGAAGAGATGTGAATATTATATAACTCTGAATAAATGATCCAAAACACTATTTATAAAACGTAGAATGTTTACTATTCCTTATGAAAAGTTTTACAACAATTCCTTATAAAAACTCTTTAGTGAAACTGCATCTTTCCAAAATTTCATACTGTGCTCTATATAATTTATTCAGTAAATTGCAGTTGGTCAGTTTTGGATGATTCACTGACTTGGGTACAGTTTTCAATAGTGAATGTGAAATTCATAAAATGGTAGTTGGTTCCTGATTGTATAACTACATCCAAAAACAGCTGAGGCAAATACTACTAATTCTTATACTCAGGTTATTGTATTGTGCTAAAAGAAAGCATATTGCTGCAGATGTGTAACTGTATAAAATAGTGAAATATTGCATGTTTTCATGTGAAAGGAAAACAATTCCATTTTAATAACATATTTTGCTTTAAAATTATTGCAGAGGTTTGGACAACAAAATTACAGTTTACCCCCTTAGTTTTGAAGATGATGTTTCTACAAAAAAGAAAGCTGTTGGAACTCATACTAGTTATATGTCTTGCTGCCTTTTTCCTAATTCTGACCAGCAGGTAAAGAAGTTTATCATCATTTTTGTATCTAAAGCTTTGATTCATCCCTTTAGTATTAGAAAAAGTGAAAATGATTAACATGTTATAGGAATTTAATCATTCTCTGTATGTATTATTAATGTATAATGAGGAGTGCTTTTTCTTCTAATTTGCATCTAATAAACCTAAAAAATATTCCTTATTTTATATTAATTAGCTGCATCTTTCTCTAAATGTTCGTTTGATTTACTTTGGTTTACCCTAGAACGGTAACGTTACTTCTCGGACTTTGCATTTTGAATGGGGAAAGGAGTCGATTTGACTCAACATTACTGTTCCAGGGTTAAATAAAGCAGTTTTTAGAAATTATTTATTTTCAAAATGAATTTTGTTATCTATATGAATGTAATTAATTATATCATTGCATTTTTTTGAGGATGTTATTATAGGTATAAAAAAAGTGCTAAAAAGCTTTCTACAGTGCTACAAACTATCTTTTTTTTTGTACAGAGAATGCCTATAAGCTTTGTTTGAGTTCTTTTTTTTTGTGAATTTTGTGCTAAGCTATGATCATTCTTATTAGATTCTGCAAAATCATGTATAATTTTTTGTACTAAGATGATTTTACTTTTATTTCTAGATCCTTACTGGTAGTGGAGACAGTACATGTGCTTTATGGGATGTTGAGTGTACTCACCTTATTCAAAGTTTTCATGGACATACTGGGGATGTTATGGCACTTGATCTGTCTCCATCCGAAACAGGAAACATTTTTGTGTCTGCTGTTAGTATAAAAGTTTCTTTTCCCCCTTTAAACATTGTCATCCTGTTTTCGTGTATAATACACTTTTACTTAACTTGTTTTATGTTTGTAATGATGCAATTTTGTAATTGATTTTTCAATCAATTCCTGACGTGCCAAAAGCTTTGAAATTTTAGTTACTCTGTTTTCATATATTTTCAGACATTAATTATTCAGGGTTCCCACGGTCCTTAAGAGTCCTTGAAAATTTTTTGATGAAATTAGGTCCTTGAAAGTCCTTGAATTTTTAAGCGACTGCCAATAATCTCTGCCCCCATTTTCTCCTCAACACGAAATATGAAGAATATGTAGTGAAATATGAAGTGCATTACCGAAAAAACTCCAGGAATGCACTCGTGTTTCTCCTCGCCGCTTACCACCCTCTACGAAGTAAAATGGTTCAAGAGGGGTAGTCCGTGACCGTCGGAATCCCTCGGGGTTTTCAAACAAACAGTACTCTCTTGGAAGTGGGGGGTTTAACCCTCTGATTCGTAGGATACTCTGAGCACCCTGCTCCCCTCCTCAAAAGCCGCAATGACAGCTGACAATCTTAAGGGGGTTTTATTTGAAGGAAATTGGTTCGGGGTTGAAATGCTAATGGCCAGTTTTGAAGATTACAGCGAATTTATGTTCGAACTTCCCCTAACAGTTCTAAGAAATATCCCTTTCCCCCAAGTTGGAAATTTTACAGAGAGAGGGGGACGTTCTCAAACCGTAGGTTGGTTGCACATTACACTTCGGACCTTTCAGTATGGAGAGTTAATTTCGCTGCTTAGACTTGAAACTTATATCTAGGTGGAAGTTAAATATCAGTGACTTATTTTTATTTATTTCAACTGTTTAAAATTTTAATCAATCATGTATTGATAGCAACTTTTGATTATTGTCTCTTTAGAAGGTCAAAAATAAAATTAATTTTGATTTAAAAATTTAGTTTTTATTCTGTTTGAATCATTGTTACATTGTGGTTGAATTACTAAAATGGCAAGGCTTGTTCTTAAAAGCTATAATATAAAGGTTTATAATAGATCTGTTCCAAAAAGCATAAAATAGTTATTAAATGTAAATTTCTTTAGTGTTCAATTGAGATTGACTTATGGATATTCAAGATAAATTAGATACAATTTTTGATTTTATCTCAATATATTTCAAGTTTTCAGTTAAGATTCTATTGTTATTCATTATTGCTTCTACATTGTCTCTTGTCCTATTGACATCAAATATAAAAAAAATCATGGTCGTTTTTTTGAAATTTTTTTATAACTTATTTTTATTATTATTTTTTATATTTTAATATGTAGTTTGATTCCTGTAAAATCAGAACAACTGAAATATCAAATGTATAGACATGTTTTACAGTTTTTCAAGTGAAAAATTCAGTTATGTACAATTTCTACAATATGTAATTTTATGGTCCTTGAATTTTTTTCTTCAATAAGAGTGGGAACCCTGTTATTAATTGATTAATTTAATGAGACTTTGGTTCCTTATGCATGGTGCCACCTGGTAGTGCGTTTGAGACAAAATTGATTTCAAGATTCTGTAATATGTATAATAATGAATTATAAATTCAAGACTAAAAAGTCAAAATTAAATAAAATGAAGAAATTCTACTTTTTAATACAGTAATAAAGTGTGTTTTAAAAATCTGATTTTATTAAATTTATTTAAAACCAAGTGATAACCCGGCGTTGCTCGGGATCCATATTTTTTTATATTCCTGCCTCCGTTTTTTTCAACAAATATTGTCAACAACTTCCCCCAACAAACGTAAATATCCTTTCAAATCTAGCCTTTTTATTACCTCATGATAGTGTGGTTTGAAAGAAAATGCAAGAAGTTTGGAAAATGAATATTTATTTTCAACGATGAGCCGTATGTGTACAGGAATTTCTCCATGTTGCCAATTAAAAATATAAACTTTAAAAAATCTCTAGGATGAACAAACTGTCAATAAAAATATGTGTTGCAAAATAAAACACCATAAGAAGAAAGAAAAAGTTGCAAGAAATGATTTTTTTAGGTGCTTATAAATTAAAACACGGAAGCTCGCTAAGTAAATTTTTTGCAAAAGAAAAAATAAAATCTTTTATTCAAACTAGCTTCTCTTACTACGGCTCAAAAATCTAATACTAATAAAGATGAATGTTTGTGTGTCTGTCTGGGTCTACAGAACAGACCGTTGAACTACCACAAAAAAATTCTTCCCTCTAAATTTTAAACTATTTTTTCATTGAGTGTGTTAAGATAAATGCTGATTTTTTACAATTTTCTTACATTTTAAACTCATTTTATGTGTAAACCACTTCTATTCCATTTTGAAATGTGAAAAGTGACTTTTCCTCTGATATTAAACTTAATGCTATGACTTTTTTAGCTGAATTGTATCAAACTTTTATTCCTGTTTCAAATTATACATGCTTTACCAATCCTACAACAAACTCAATTAGAATACCACAATCAGAGTGAAACAGATAATGAAGTATCAAATTAAAAAAATAATAGAAATAGCTTTTCGCTGTTATAAATGTTTTTATACATAAATTTACAATGTTTTCTGTTTGCATATGATTCATGTTGTTGTAAAGACTGTCTAATATTGGTGTGAATTATAGAGTTTATTACTTTTTTATTTCAAAAAAATTCCTTTATTTTTATACCATTTTATCAAAATTAAATAGCATTTAAAATTGTAATAAAAATTTCAAATTAATATTTGAGCATAAGCAGCTAAAAACTGCATTCATTTACTGTTCTTTGAACTTAAAATTTCATTTACAAACTGGAAACTTGGATTTATGCATCTAAAGATGATCTTTTTTAGTATTTCGTATTGGATGCATCTCTATTTCATTTTTGATTTTCAAACTAATTGTTTTATCTAAAAAAATTTAAAATTAAATGAAAAAATGAAAAATTCATTTTTTCATGACATTTTACTTAATTCATAATAATCATTTATTTGTTTGAGTTTTCAGATTTTTTTTTCTTTCAAAAATGATAATTTATAAGTTTTAAAAAATTCAAAGCAGAAATAACTTTATCGGTCGGATAAATAGCTTTATTTACAAATTATTAACATTAAATAAATGATAACTATTTCAAACATCCTACATATGTTTCATTTTTTGATATAACTGAATCATCTGAAGTTATATGGGTGAACCAGCGGGTCGCCGAAGGTGGCTAGTATATGATAAAGAGGGGGGAAAAAAATTGATGCAAGAATAAAGAGAAGAAAATTTTAAAATGCAAGCACACCTGATGTGAATGATTAATATTACGGGAAAAAGAAAATTGGCTAAAATCTGCAAAAATGATTGAATTTATCATTTAAAATTAAATAATTAAAAATCTGCTTTGAATTTTAAAATAATTTTTATGGCATTACCTCTCTTTTGTGATAATCCATCACTGTGCCAAATTTGGTCTTGGTACAACAAACAGTCTGAGCAGTGGTGAATCCAGGATTCAGTCTGGGGCTGAGGTCATAAAAATTTTGTATCGTTGTGACGAATGTCAAACCTCATGGCTTATATAAACCAAAACACTTTCACTTTACAGGCTTTCCTCTCCTGACAATAAGAATAATAAAGAACGCTACAATACTTTCGATAATTTAATAAAAAATACAATGAAATAGCTGGCCAAAAAATGTTTTCGACCGCGTCAACGCTACAAGTACAAGTGGAATGACTAGAAAAGTAGGAAAATTTTTGAGCCTGTCAAGCCAGAAAGCAATGATGTCACGATTTTATTTATTTTTTTAAAAAGAAAATTAAGAACAAAACAGTTGTAGTGATTTTAAATAAAATCAAGAATTTTGGTTTAGCTCTGGGAGGCCTGCAGCCTGATAGCCCCCACTCCCCCTTCTGGATTCACCACTGCGTCCGAGTGTACATAAAGAAAAACGAATTTACATGCTCAAAAACAATTGCTCCTTTATGTATTTAGAGATTTTTTTTTTTTTTTCAGCACTTGGAAAGAACAGTGTAATGACTGTATTTGACTTGTATCCGTTTTTCTCTCCTTTTATGGAAAGAACAAATAATAAAAAAAGGACTTCAGTTTTGTACTGGGCTTCTTAAACTAAACACTTACAATTCCTTTTTAGGTGAAAAATGTTTGTTATCCAGTTTCCATCATAAAAATTTTGCTGCTACCATTACGTTAAAAAATAAATTAATTCGAATTTTCATGCAAGATAAATTGAAGAAAATAAAAAATCACATAAAATTATTACCAAACATTTAAGACAATGTGATTTGCTTAACTATTTTTGCTTACATATGTTAGAAAATTTAAAAGAAGTCTGTTTAATGATTTTGTAACCCACATTAAATGTATGTTTAGATTCTCACACTGGTGAGGTTTTTAAATAGATTCAATAGTCTTACTTTACTGGCTTGTTAATAAAATTGCAGATTACAATTCACTACCTCAGATATGCAAATTTTTGTCAAGGCAATTTTAAACATATTAAGTATATCTTGATTGCTCCGTATTTCCATGCATATATATTAGGGATGTTACGAATGTGCTTTAGGGATGTAACATTGTGCTTTCGCCGAATATTTACTTTTTAAAAGCATTTCACTTTTGATTAGAAATAAAATATTACTCAGATTTTTAATACATAAATTAAAGATTAATAAAATGATTATTATTTGTACATTTTAAAAAATGTTAACATCTTGATGCATTTTTGTAATATTTTAAACTATTTTAATTCCAATAATATGAAAGGAGAAATCCTCTACATTTTTGGATTGCTTCACAGAAATAAATATCATTATGGAATATGACTATGACAAACACAAAAGAAAATTAGGTGGATAAATTAAAATTATTAGAAGTTAAATTGCTATTTTGATAAAGAACTTCTAACAGCTGGAATGGAGTGTCCACTTAATTGGTGAACAAATGCAAAGAAAAAAAAATCCCCCCCCCCCACACACACACAAGAGAGAGAGAGATTCGCAAACTAAGTAATAAAATATCATTCAGCTCCTGTAAGCACAATATCTATTGAACATTTGAATGAGTGATTGGTAAAAGGGTAATATTTCACTGGAATGGTATCTTTTTTTTTTTTTTTTTTCAGTTACCCAATCATTTATTTTCTGACTCTGATAATATATAAGAAACAAATTGGATCATACTTTTTCCTGGAAAATGCTGATAATTTATTGTTCTTGCATCATAATTTCAGGCTTTACAATGACAAATGTTATATAAGATCATTAAATGTACTGAAATGTAATTCTGCACGATATTCTTTGTTAAATATGCATATAAAAGCACAATTAATATTATCCCGAAATTATTCGGCCGAATATCTGGCAAAAGGGCCGAATACTGAATAGTTACCGAATATTTGTTACATCCCTAATATATAGTTACATTTTAGGAATTGTGTCTTCTAGTGAAAATACATTCTCAACAATTGCAAAGATTTTGCTGATTGCAGAAATATTGAAACAGCTTTGATATATGGCATCACTGGCAATAATCTTGTATTGATGACTTTTTGTAAGTTGCCTAACTGAACATCGTATCGTTAAGTCGCCAAAACAAAGTATCGCCAATGGGATCCTATATTGAAGCTGTTGAAAAAAGTCGCCAAAACAGAATTGTCGCCAGTGATGTCGTATATCAAAGCTGTATCGGAATATTTGTGAAGGCAGCAAAAGTTTTTTGGTGTCTGAGTTTTAACCTGTCCGAAAAGAAAAATTATGAATTAATCCTTTTTTTAAAGATTATTGATTTTATTATTGAATTAATAACCTTTGTGTTTTGACACAATTGTTTATTTCTTATTTGTAAATACAATCGGAAGAATAACTGTTTAAACTATGAATTGCTAACATATTCTCTGTTGAGAATAATTTATATTAAATGTACCCCCTATGATTTTGAAAGGTATCTTTTAGTTTTCTAATTTTGATAGAAGTTTTCAGTTTGGAGGCTAATTTGGTGTCCTTTCTTAATATTTTAATACTTTTTATTAACTTTTAACAGAAACATTCAGGTATTGCTATTCCTCATTTTGTACTTTTTGTTATCTTAACAGTCAATTGATATTTCTTTTTCAGGGATGTGATCGTCAAGCTTTAGTTTGGGACATGAGAACTGGCCACTGTGTGCAACAATTTGAAGGCCATGAATCGGATATTAATTCTGTTAAGTTTTATCCTAGTGGAGATGCTATTGCCACAGGTTCTGATGATTCTACAGTAAGTTACCTTTCTTGTTAATTCTTAATTGATCTGAAAAAAGTATTATTCTTTTAACCTATGTATTTATTATCTTAACAATTTTTGCATTTCTAATTTTTAACTTTTAAAAACTGCTACTTTTGCTGAAACGGTTCGTTCAATTTTGAAAAGCAAATTGCTGCTGTGTTATTATTTAGAATTTGTATCTGATCATTTTCTTTTATATATCCTTAAACATTTTGTTTACTCATTAATTCTCAAACTGATATTTATTTCTAAATCTTTATTTTAGAAGTTGAGCATAAATTCACCTTTGATAACTGTATTATTTGTTTTATTGTTTCTATCCATTTTTTGCCAGGATTAATATAGATGTTCTACACATCCACTATGAAAGTTACCACTATGTCGCACACTCCATATTATAAACATAAAAGGTTCATTACAATGCGCAAGTAATGAACTTTTTATGAACTTACTCATGTTTAGAGACATAGAAGACAGACTCGTCACTACCACAGCTCAAGATCTATATTCTGTCCTTCTTTCAGTTATTGCGTCATCTCTACCCAATCATGTTCCAACAAAAATTTAACAAGTAATGAAACATTCTTTGAATAGTTACATCAAATCAATTAAAAAAAAGGAAGAATATAAGTACAACTTTTCTTAATCGGGAAATTTTGTGATGTTATTGAAGCAAATGAAAGGGATGGGGAAGAATTGTGACTTTACGGGGACTCTGCCCCACTTTCTAAATATGGTTGCCCAGTCTCTTCTTGATATTGCATTTGCCATCTTATTAACCACATACTAAACTAAAAACGCTGTGTAATAAAGAGAAATCAGTAACAATGACTTAATGTTGCTGTACATAAATCTTTAATGTGACTATCTACAGTTGCTGTAAAATTTTAAGAACATCTCATTGAAATTGCATTTAGAGATTGAATAAATATGTGAATATAAGGGAGTATTTTTTAGATTTTTCAAAGCAAGGACAAAACTGCAATTTACACATACATTTTTACATATCTACACATAACTTTTCCTGTTGCGAAGTATGTTCTATGGAGAAAAAAGTGATTTCGGTCATAATTTTGCAGCACAAACTCTAGTTCTCTTTATTTCACCCTTGAACTGATGTTATGTGGATGGCGATTGATGATGAAATTGCTGTCACAAAATATGATGTACAAATGATTTGCTGTATTGTTGCTTCAGATTGTTGAGTTTTTAGTATGGGAATAATATAAAAAATAGAAGGAAATTGTTACAATCATTAACAGACAGTACCATAAATCTGCTGCACCAATAGACAAGCTATTACTCTTCTTATAAAAGGTCTAACTAATAAATACTGAGTCTCTTGAATAATAATAAAAACTAAGTCTCTTGACCTTTATATAATTTGAGTCAGTTTTGTTGGTAATCATTTTGAATAAGATTTTCCCAAAGTAGTGAAGATGGTAGCAGAAAGGATATGCCAAGTATAAAGAAAAAGGACTTTAATGTTATTTTATAATGTTGCTTTTCTTATTAATTTACTGTGGTTTTAAAAAATTACAATGTTTTTTCCCCAAGAATTTGTGTGTGTATCTAATGTAAACTTTGATCTTCATAATTTGGCCCTTTTTAGTCATTCTGCACGAGATGCTTGCATTACAAGATGTATGAGAGGAAAGTCATGTAGACTTACTAGTCTGAACTAATAAAATGGGTTTGAGTGCATATCACTAAGAAAATTTGGGATGATCAGCTTTGTAATGTTATGCAAATCTGTACAGTTTGGGCATGCTGTCTAAATTGATAGAACTAAATGATAAAATATGTAATTAAAATAAATCCAAGAAGTTGAGTTTCTTTTTTATACTTTAAACCTTTTCTGCTATTTCTCTCAACTAAAATGGCACAATTGGTCACATTCTTAAACTTGCATACATTTTGAAAAATGGGTAAAAACTGTATACAATTTGATAGCTTGGATTAAAATGTACATTTACAACTTTTCTCTTGGTAAACTGTGACTTAAATTGTATTTTGCAGTGCCGCTTATTTGATTTGCGGGCAGATCGAGAAGTGGCAGTTTATTCCAAACAAAGTATTATATTTGGTGTTAACTCTGTTGACTTCTCAGTGAGTGGTAAGTATTAAATTAAATATTTGATATTTATTGTTTTGAGCATGGCTTGTGTTATGTATAAAACTTGTAGAATGAGATTGAGATTTGCCAGTAATTCTTTTATAACTGTTGTATAACATGCTATATTTGTAAAAAAAAAAAAGTTTGCTGTGGTTATTCTGGGAGAAATATTTAGTCATTTGTGATAAGTTTAGGATAAAAATAGAATGTATCTGCTTTATCAAGTAGGTAGAGCCGTATTGTTGCCTGGGCCTTTTCTCTATGTCATATTATATGCATCACCTCTATTTAAATGCAGTTCTTTTTTAAATTAATATGAGTATGACTTTCATGTATAGACATGCATGAATATTGTTTTTTCTTTTGTTATTGTTTGTTTATTGACCATAAGCATTATAATGTATATAGATGCCTAGTAATGAGATGATCCTGAAAAAATAATTTAGCAGTTGTACCAACAAAGGATAATAACATTAATCATTACTACACATGATGGCTATAGCCATGCACATTTCTATAAAAAAGTATCTACAAGAAATGAAAGTGTGCTGCTGAGGTTAAGTTAGTTGTACTGCTGCATTTATACATTGTTACTTGAATAAGTATATTATTTTATAAGTATATTTACTTTATCAGTAAATTATTTTGATTGAAATTTGTGAAACATAGAGAATTTACATCTTGAATCTATTCGAAAGAAAAAAAAACTGCTGCATAAATCTCCAACTCATACCAAACTGTTAGTTTATATGAATAAACTTCACAATGTCAAAACTAATATGATAAATTCAGGGATGAATGAATTGGAATGTACTCGAAATGTTATCATATGTGTTGATTTATGAGCGAACTGTAGAAATTTGCCCATTCTACTTTAAACAGATTTTTTTTTTGTTTCCTATTACAACCACTGTGGTTCCTCATGTATCTATTTTATATATGAGTTATATGTTTTAACTGTTATTAATTCTGATTAGTTTTTTCCTAATGAAGGTCATAGTTTCTCTTTGTTAGTATGTTGATTACTCAGGATGAATCAGCCATATTGCATTCCTTTACTATCTGCTTGTAAAGATTTTTTTTTTTTTTTTGTCATTTGAAACCTAATCTTGCATTGTGTTTCTATAGGACGTTTACTGTTTGCTGGTTATAATGATTACACAGTGAATGTCTGGGATAGTCTAAAATGTGTACGCCTTAGTATCCTATATGGCCATGAAAACAGAGTTACCTGTTTAAAAGTATCTCCAGATGGCACTGCTTTATCTACTGGTAGTTGGGACTTCACTCTCAGGGTAGGTATTAATTACATATATTATTTGATTTTTGAATGCAATTAAAGTTTAAAACTAATCTCATAAGTTCAGTGAAATGGAACTGTCTTGCCAATTTTTATTTGAAACAAAGGTTGAAAGAAATATTTAGATAATACTAATATATTCAATGTGTAATATTCAAATTGCAAAATTTAGCCCTTTTAGTTTTTTGCCCCACCATGTACTGTAATAAATTCTGTACCATATAACATTAAATTATTTTCACACTAGGTAATATAACCAGTGTTGCACAGGTTGAAAATATTTTCTTTTTATTAATAAAAAAATTAACTATTAAATTGTCTCAAAACTTTCCTTGTGCATCATTTATAAGCAAAATTTGAAATACTTATTACTAAGCAAAGGTAACAATTATCATATATCAAGGCAGCTCTTGATGGCTATGTGGTGTAAACAACATATGCGCGAAAGTGGAAATATTTTCAGTATTGGCACTTTATGGAATACAAATGTGCAAATAAATAGATGCATTTTATTAAAAAATGCATACAATATTTTTTAAAGTTGGAAATACTTCAGTATAAAATGTAATACACAGAATCCTGTTATCTGCAACTTTATTTTCAATTAAAATGAGAATATCTGTTAAACTAAACAATTTTTAGTTAATTTACAGACTGTACCAAACTGTTTAAACCTCCTGATAGCCAAGTTTTAAAGAATGATGCAAAATTTAATTAAACGTTACAAGTGGCAACCGAGATGCAAATAAATAAAATGGATTGAAATATCTGATTTTTATTCAGTAAGAATGGTGATATTAAAGATAAAATATTTTTTTCTTCACATGGAAATGTAGTTTTAATTAAATTAACTATTTAATTAGAAGCCACAAAACCTTCCTCTTGATTCATAGTATTTATTTGTTAGCAAAATTTGAAGAAAATCTATTAAGTAGATTGGATTTAATTGTTAAGTTTAAAAAGACAAAAAAATATTCATTTATTATATGCAAATAATTGACTATATCCATGAAAGGATTGTAGTAAGTTTTACATTTGTAATAAGTTTTTTTAAACATTTCTCCCATTTTGGTCCAACACTAAAATTTAAAAATAAATTTGAAAACATTGTACAAATTAATTATGAATAAAAAGAAGTTCAATTTAAAATAGTTCGACAAATTTTGATAAAATGTTTTAAATCTAGATGATTATATTAATTTTTGCATTGAAATACTGAAGAGTTAGAACATAGGCAGTGGAATTTTTAGTGGCCCTCAGCATTATCCCATGCGGCTCATGGGTTTGCTACCCACAGTTTAAGAAACTCTTTAAAAAATTGCTTTTGTTAGTAATTCCAGTAATTTGCTGAAGTTTATCTTGATATCCAGGCTACGTCTGCACCAATAATAAATCATTTAATAGAATTGATACCTAAATAATTGGTTTTCTTTATTTAAGGCTACTGAATGAGTGTCCTAAGTGGGTTCATTTGAGGCAGTCTTGGACCAATGATTTTTTAGATGGGCATTTTCTGATATTGTCAAAGAATTGCTTAATCTTGCTTTTTCACTTTAAATAGTTATTTTTTTATTCGTCACTTTGTAGTGAATTGTTTGAGTGGGATCGTGCGACCTGTTGTTTGGACCACCTGGCTTCGGCTGGGTCGGGCTAACTATGTATGTTATTTGAGGCCACTCTAACCTCCACTTCCATTCTAATCTATTGTCAACAAAGATCTTTAGATTGTAGCTTGAAGATTTTAAAGAGCATTTTAACTTTTTTTTTTTCATTTGTTACAACTTTTCTTGTTGTAATTTTGAAAATTTCAAATTTGATCTTATTATTTCTGTAGCTTTGGATGTTTATCTAATATATGAACCTGCTTTTATGAAATGGCTGCCAAAATGCCCTTATTGTTGCTCTTTCTGGCAGTGTAGAAACTAAACCTAACAACTTATAATTAAAATTGTGGAAAAATATTTATGATAATGAACTAAAAGTTGGAAGACTAAGAAGTAATTAAAATAAAAAAATCTAAAATTCTGGACTAATAAAAAACTTTTAATATCTAAAATTGTAATCTAATGGTTAAAATCTAAAATTATACACAATTTTATGAGTTTACAATTTTTGTTGTACACAAATAAATTTGTATTGCTAAAAACTGTTTTCACTAAATTTATTTGGATATAATTCGCATATTAATCTTTTGCTTTACAGGTTTGGGCTTAAGTCTCTCTCTATGGATGAATGGCTGAAATGTCTTTAACCAGAGTGTTTGCATTTTAAAGACAAACATCGAGATCTCTATCTTTTCAGATTTTCTTTTCAGTATGATTGCCAACTCCACCTTCACAAAATCTGTGGATGGGTTTTTAGTGTTGGCGAATCTTAGCAATCAACTGTTGTTGATGTTTAACAAAAGAATCACGCAGGCCAGGTATCTGTTTCTAGTCATTTTTCTGCTGGTCATGGTCAAATCCTATGCTAGTGTGCAATATGATGAGCAGTTGGAAATAAAGTGTTGTTTCATACCTGAGGGTATTTAGCTGCCTAGATGCAGTGAAAAAGAGTAGATGGTATTTATAAAATTATTTTTAATATGTCTTAAAATGTATATTTATGTTGTGTGTTAATAATATGTGGATATTTTGTTATTTTAGCTGTGCAGTTGAGCTTGCAATATTTTTATTTAGGAGTTTTCCGTGTTCTTTCTATCTATTGGTTTTGTTTTATTTTAGAAACCTAATCGGTGATCATTTGTTTTTTTAGAGGTTGTTATTGTACATATATGTTGAAAAAGAGTGTTTTCTTATACAAAATATGTATATTGAAAAATTTTCTAAGTGATATTTAGTACTTTTTGGATTTCACAGAATTATTGAAACAATTTTTGTTATGAACAACCGTTGTACATACGATATCATTTCATAAAACTTTTTTGCTTAAAGTTGCAATACAATAGTAAGAATATTGTCTTTAAATATTTATCAATATATTGGAATAAATCATTAAATATAATTTTGCATAAAAATGTAGGATGTCTTAGATTGTTTAATTCATGTTTTTAAAATTTCCCCCCTTTTCTTTAATATTAAACTACTATTTATTTTTTTCTTTTATTTACCATTTAATCTTGTTAATATCATTTTTACGCATTCTATACTTCAGTCATTGCTGGCATTATGGAGAACATCATTATTTCCTTACGATTTTTTTTTTCTATAATTGAAACAAAGTCAGTGCACAGAATTATTGACTTAAGCATTACAAATTCAAATGCATTATAAAAGGTATTAATTTTAGCTGCAAAAATTTCTTGAAATTTCTTTTGTTTAAATAAATAGTTCCAATAATCAATGTGAAGGTTAAAAAAATCAATAATAAATTAAATCACTTAACAATGACAATCTAGACCTTTATACATTAACCTGTGATAAAATATTTATTCAAGGATAAATGAAAGTAGAAAACATCATGAAACAATTTTCTACTGTTGATTGTAGAATGTATGCCTCTTACTTTTTATTGGCTTTCAACAAATAAATCAACATTATAAAAATGTTTGTTTTATGTCTATTTTATAGTGATTATGTATCTATATTTAACAATGTTTCTTTTTCGTGATATTTTCTAACATATTTCCTATATTACTTTCTTTTGTATATGTTATTATCTGTAGTTATCAGCTTAAAACAAGTAATACATAAAAAGTATATATGGCAATGGTGTTAATTATAATGAACTTACAAATAGTTTTTTTTCTTCTTGTGATTTCTTTTCATTGGCTTAACATTTGTGGCAAAGAATCTCATAAAAATCCTGTTAATGCTTGAATGCTTTTAATTCCTTGATTTTTAGATAATTCAACTAACTTTTAATTTGTTTAAAGCAAACATTTTCTAATTTTTGTTGGAAATTTTTGCATTTATATTACAATATATTTTCCAATGCTCATTTTCTTTAGTTGTGTTAAGTGTGCTAACCCAAGTAGTTTTGAATAGTTAAATGTGAAACAGAATACAAGTTAATCCTTCCATAACAAGCTTTGAATGGCCAAATTATGGACTTGCTTCTTCCCAATGTTTATTATTAGATTCTTCTGAAAAATTACCACATAAAATATAAAATTTGTTCACATCTACCTCAAGACAACATGATAAATATTTTGAACAAAATCTGAAAATAGAAGTTAATGGTAGTCGTTATGTGTGCAATTATTAAAAGCTCTTATTTTCAGTTATTGTATAATCAACTGTTTAGCATAAGTAGCATGATTTGAATAAGCACATGGATACTAATGAGTGATTTTTATATGGAACTGGAAAAACATTTCACATTTTTCTTTATTGGTAGGTTTGATTATTTTAATTAGTCTGTACAGTGGCATAACTATAAGGTGGACTATAGGACTGGGAAAATGCCAGTAACCCATGACCTTTAAGGGACCCTGACCCGAGCTGTTACAATTACATAGACACATACATATTGTTTCTGTCATACCCTCCGTCAATGAAAAGTAAATAAATGTGTCGATAATATCTATGCTGTACCAAATAGCAAAAAAATAAATTATATCCTTCCACTGGCATGCCTTCAGTCAGTGTAAAAAGTGCATTTCCTTACTCAGTCTATATTATAAGCTCCTTTAAAATCAACTTACAGTAATATAAAGAGTGATTAAGTATCTAAAAAAAATGAAGTACTTTTATAAATAATAGTGATGAATTTGATTTTCTAAGGGCCCCACCTTAAAATTTGTCAGGGGCCCATATTATCTAGTTACGCCCCTGAGTCAGTATGTTCATTCTCTGTAATTTGTTTCTTTGTGTGACAAGAACACTTTCCTTCTAAATTTACTTGTGTAAAGTGCATTTAACATTTTGTTCAATATTTGCATTTTGTTGAAAACATTTTATTATTTCCTTCCTTTTGGATGTTTATCATTTCATAAGAGGTGATTTTTTTTATTTTCACAGATTACATGAAAAAGAAATCTTTAGAAGAGAACTTTAGCTTTTATCAATTTTTATTACCTTTATTTATGACTGTGTTTGCATGTTTCTCAAATTTGGAAGTGGTGCATTCAGCATTGAGATCTTTGTCTGACATTTGTCTTTAACAAAGAGTTAGAAGAAACAGTGCATACATGATGTGTAATGTTATGCCATTTGTCAAGTCTTTTAAAACTATGAATGACAGAAAAGACATTGTTGAAAGGTTTTGATAAGACTATTAATTCTTTATTGGTCATTCTTAAAACTTTGAATCCAACATTCCCCACCCTTCCATTTTGTTGCCTTTAATGGAATTCTCATAACTCAAGAAAATGATGAATTTGGATGTAATTGATTTGTAAAAATAAAATATTTCTATACTTCTCATATTTTTAAAAAAACATTAAGATATTCCATTTTTAGAAATCAGTGCAAAGTCATGCAAATAGCATTCGATTATTTCTATCTAATGGCAGAATTAATTCTTTTTGTCGATTCTAAAAATTTTCTCAAATGAATGCTTTGTGAAGAACTATCATGAAAAATTTTTAAAATATATGGTATGAAAATTTGTGAAAAATAATATAGGAAAGGCAGATATGCTGCATAATTTGTCATCTTAAAATATTGAGAAATTTAAAGAAAATTAGCAGGTTTTTTTTTTTAAATTTTAAATGCAGGTATTCTCAGGTTTATTTTTTAAATCATTTTTTATGTTTTATTTCCATGAGTCATTGTAATTGACTGTGCATTTATATTCCAAATGTTGTGTCATCTAGACAATGTGTTCCAAACTGTGTTTTGTTGAGCATTTTGATATAAAATTGTGCAATAACATTAGTTTGTGGTAAAGCTCTAGAATGTCTGTGTTTTTAGTTGTAATGAAAGGTAATGTACTATTTGAGGTAATTGTGCTTTATTAACAAGTTATTCATGAATCTCGTTAACTGCTTTCTGATCTATCCCAAAATTGGTTAGAGTTCATTGAATTTACAGGCTTATTTCAAACCATCCTAAAGAAGAAAAAAAAATTGTTTCTTTCAAATTTTTTAATAGAGTGGAATTGCATTGTTTAAATGTGTAATACCACGTCTGCATGGTAAATAACTTTAAAATATTGTTTTACATTAGTGTTAGACAGAAACATACTTATCTCTACAATTTTTTAAATTTGGCATGTTTAGTTTGCAGACTTGTTACTAATGAAGGCAGTAGAGTGTTTAAGCAATGTCATAAATTTATTTTTATGTAATTCATAATATTTTGCCATTTTTGTGAACCTCTTATGTGTTTGCATGTTCATTGTTCTATGCATGAATAATATGTTAAATATCTGTGCACATTGGATTTTATACCTTCGCACATTTTATCTAACATTGTGGTTTTTTTATATAATAATAATACTCCTTTTTATCTATTCATTTTTATATATCAGTATAATCCCTTCCTCCTCAATTGAATGAAAGTTTGACGAGTTGAATTGCTTCTATTAATTTTTTTATATTGTTCTCAAATTATTTGTATTGAAAATTGGCCGTATGTTTAGATTTATGAAATTTTTACAAGTAATACAACAGTGGCGGCAACTCGGGAAAGTCACCCCTCCTCCAATATTTATGGATAAATTTTTATTTCGTTTTAGCTGCCTAAAATTAGGAATTGTATAAAAAATAAATTCAGGGAAAGCTAGCTAATTTTGTAACTAAATTTTTTAAGATTTTTGCCCTCTAAACTTCGGGGTACTTTTAGGTGTCTATAAATTTTTCACCTCCCCACTTTTGCCACCACTGTAATACAGTGTCTGAAAATGATTTATGCATGCTTTTGGTTATTTGAATGAAAAGTTTACCATATTTAGTCCACCTTTTTCTAAGAATTTATCAAAAAAAAAAAGACTATTTATTAATCTAGTGTCTTTAATTTTGTTGATAAATTTGTTTTAATCGAGAAATTCAGTAAATACTGCATTTTTATTTCTTGAATGTCTTTTATTATCCAAAGAATTTATTGTTTAAGAGTTACTTTTCAGAAATATTAAGAACAAATTGTGCATTACTGAAACATTAACAGTTATATTGTTTTGGTAATAATCTGTGTAATGAGCAACTATTCTTTTGAGATTCGTAAAATTTTAGCATTTGGAGTCTTTGAATTTAAACATTTGAAATGCTCCATATGTGATTCATATGTTAACTTTTCAGTTAATTAATTTGTTTCATCTGCTGCCGAGTTTCGTTATATAGTCAGAGCTGAGCTCGAATATTTCATTTTCCCATTATATATTAATTAGACTGCAAGTTTAGAGCATGGCATGTGTATGTATCTTGTTTCCCATCTGGAGTATTTTGTTGCATTAACATTTTGACGAGTTGAATTCATTTTAAAAAATTTTATTGAAAATGCATCGAGTTAACAAGTCTGCAATAATGTTAAAAATATTATTAGAATTTTAAATAACAGGAACAGGAGTGATGTTAGTCTGCCCAACGGTGAAGCACAATCTTCTGTGCAGGGGGGAGGGTAATAAAATTTGTCACAAATTTTTGCCAAATGTTTATTTATCTACTTGTTAGATACCCTGTTGAATGAAGGGTGCAAAAATTTTCCCTAATGGGGGCTGGCACAGCATCTCCGACAAGGGGCTTTGGTCCTCCCACTGGCGCCGTCCCTGAAAAAGAAGCACTGTTGGTTCTGTTGAGCATCCATATCAAAAAGTATATACATTTGTTAAATGTTGCGTCATTCAAATTCATTTTTTAAGTAGGGTTTTTACTGAAGAACTTTAAAGGAGAATTTGTAATTTTGTATCTGAAAATCGTATCTCGCAGAAATGTCTTGATATGTGCTGATGACACTTATGTCATAATCTTTATGTAAAATATCAAAATAATCCAATTTTGTTGCAATGTTTCTTTTAAAATTTGGTACTTCTGCCTGCATTTATGCTGTTATATTATTAAAATTATGATTTTGGAACTAATCTGAACTTGCAAAAGAGTCATACTTATGCATACATGAAAAATACAGGATGTTCATAAAGTCCCATTACAAGTCTCGACCAGAGGAGTGCTATTGTATATTAAATGATAAAAAAGAACATTTTTGTCACATGACACTGAAAAGCATTTTGAATATATTATTAGTACTATATTGAATTAATTTCTTTTAATTGACCATGTGTCTTATCCTTAAAAGTTTTTGGTAAACACCCTATTGAAATCCTTCAGTTCTTCTTTGTACCAAACATATTTTGTAAATGCTGCAATAATAATTCTTAATTTAAAATAAATTATAAACCCAAAAAGAATTAGCAATTGAATTTGTTTTTGGATCTCATTCAATTTCTGCTAAACATCTTTTTAAAGTCACAAAGAGTATAAGTGAAAAGTTTATGTATGTTTAGTGAAAGCTTTTACTTTAGTGATAAAATCTGCTATGAATCTCTGTCATTTCCTTAATTGATGAAATGAGATTCATTAGATCTCATTGTATATAGAATTAGTGAAAAAAAATTATTAAAAATGTACTTTTGTTTTTGAAAATTGTATTGTTGAATAGTTAATACTTTGTTAAAAAGTAGTTGTATTGATTGTGGACCATGCTGTGAGAAATGTATCATATTTGCAGCTATGCATCCAGACAAGTTGTATAAGCTTGTACAGAAAAATATTAAAAGTTGACTGAAATAAAAACAATTGTTAGTGTTTTATTGCATTTTGTGTTTTTCTTATATTTTTCACTCTAGGAAAATTGTATTAAACGAAAAAAGGATTCATTTTCCCAATTTTTATTTTCTCGTGTATGAAGCATAACAAAGAGAAATATTGTAATCATCAAAAAATTAAATCTCGAAATTTTCATGAATCTGAATGTTTGAGACATCCCCGGTTTGCCCCCAAAAACGGAACTAGCTAGATTAATGAAATTAGGTATGTGGTTTTGACTATCAAATTTTAGATCTAGTTGTTCAATGGGAAGTCTAAGTGCAAATTTTAATCTCGTCGCTCTACTACGAAGCTAAACACACCATATTTTACAAGTATATGAGAAAGTTGAACGAAAAATAATCCTACTAATTTGATGGATATTGAATTTCACAGAGCCTGATCGGTTCAGAAACGAAAGGCATTCGAAGACTCTTTTCATCAACAAATTATTGATTTACCTTACATTTTAAAAAGAATTACATGAATTCATTTTGGAAACCCAATAAATAATTGATAATTTACTGCCTGTATTTACAGTATAGTCCCACTAATCCAGATCCCGTTCCTCCAGACATACAGTTAATCCGAACGGGATTTTTTTTTTAAGCAGAATATACTACCAATAAATTCTAATTATGTACAAAGACGTTTTGTTAATTCTCTTGCATCAGTTCGTGGATTAAAAAATGTAGGTGTATGTACACAGTAATATTAAAACTAAAATTCAGCTGTAGGGAAAGTTGCATGAACTTATGAAAAATAACATCAATTTTTATAGTTTTACATCTAAAACTTGTATTAAGTGCATTTTAAGGCAAATTCCTGTTTAATCTAGAAGGGTCCAGTCCTATCTAGTCTGGATTAGTGGGACTCTACTGTATATCTCTTGCTTGGTTTTCATTGTAAGCACCAGTTCTTTACTCTTGAGAAACTCAATTTTATCAGATTGTTCTCCACTTGAACTTGAATGATAGGAGTTACGGGATTTGAAGCAACAAAGGCTGTAATCCCCTTCTCCACTTTTTAATAAGCTTGAAAAGCTCTTACAAACATTCAGAGATCGAAAATGAACTATGTTGCCCACTGAAAGTTTATGTAGTTCTCAGCATCTTGTTCTAGAAACCGTAAATAATTGTGTAAAAGTTACCACTTTCAAAGTTTTGTTTCGATTTTCATTCTCATCCGTCTGCTACTGCTGCTGGTATTCCTTTTGTTTCCCGCTTTCGCTTTTTCATCTCTCCTACGAGGTGGTGCCAACAAATGGCAGTGAGATGCAGCGGCGATTTTTCGCACAAGCGCTCGCCTTTTGCCTCGAGATCCTGGTGGGCCTCGAAATCTCTTCGATGTATTTCGTACCGTTAAGCTGACAGCGAATTTACGCCATTGAGGCAATGAGGAGGGCCTCGAAACAATTTTACCCTTGTGGCCTCGTATTATCAAAATCCGCCATTGATAAGATGCAGTTCTACAGGTTATTCAAACTGATATAATTGACTGTTCAAAATTAAATGGAAGCAGAACTCCGTTACCGTTATTATTGTTTAATGGCAATAAAGTACTTGTTTACAGTATTATTGTATCTTTGATTAGAAAGTTAGATTCGCTATTTCGCTCTCCATCCCATGGCCAAGACGAGTACGGAGCCCTAAAATTGGGATCCATTTCATCTAGACCTTGTCTCCTCCATCGCTACGCCACTGTTGTCTGAAAGAAAACACAAAGGCACTAGAGAGATCGTGATAGTGAAACCGAGGAGAAATCGAAAATATAAAAATGGAGTGCAAGTTTAATAGAGAAAAAAACTAAGAATTGCAATAATTGCTCAGAACAGCGGCTGGCAGATTATGCGGAGCAGCGGCGATGGAGATATTAGCGAACGCTCTGGAATACACTGGACATAACGAGCATTTTCCCAGCAGCAAGCGAAAATTTTGCTACAAGTTCAGATTCAATTGGAGTCTCTGACATGAGATTCCTAAATTGGCCCCAAATAAGAAATCGAGACCTGATAAATCAGGCAATCGTAATGACTGAGCTGCAAGACGACCTTGCCCAATCCACTGATCAGAAAAGTACACGTGTACTTCTTGCCCAAAATGGATTTGCACTAACACATGCTAGAACCATACCCGCCGGCGGATGTCATTAGGAAAATTTTCTAGCAAATCGGGCAGTACCTGCTGCAGAAACATACAAGTATTTTCTTCCGTCAAGTCGTTCAGGCAGAAAAGAAGATCCTGTTAGATGATCTCCAATTCCTGCCAAAGGAAGATGGGAAAGTTTGCTAATGCACTTGTGAGTAAGTGACATATGGATTTGCTTTCGCTTACACATGTTCATTGTGGTTATCAAATGAATCATCACGCAAGAAAGGTATATTCAACAGTAAAAGCGCGTTTGTCTCGTTCTGCTATAGAAAACTGTCGACGAAGTCCACGCGACGAGGATAATCCTCTGTAGTCGGAGCTTTAATTCATTGGACGTTGGCTCATCGTCGTACAGTATGGGTGTAAATTATCTCTTCAGCAACAACCGTGACGTGGAGTACGCCACTCCATGTGCTTGGCTAATCTGCCATTGCATCCAGAATGACCTGTTCCATTCTGGCCACCTTTGCACGACCTGTATCTGACCGAGAAGCAAAAAATAATACCGTTTTAATTAACTGGAAATGAGCAAATGCTTTAGGATCCGGCAATTACTTATGGGGAAGACGAACTTCGCATATGTGGGCTTCCTCTCTGCTATTGCCGTTTGCAGCTACGTAAATGAAATTCGTGTTAGTAAATTGCTGTATCCTCCCATACATTACAACTGCGATTAACAGTTGTACATTGATAAAAAAAAAATTACAAGGTTGGTGTCAGGAGGTTTTATTCGTTGTGACGTACGTTTGCATGCGGGTTCTTCTTTTTTCCTATTTGGCATTTGTTTATATGGTGTTCTTCCCTCGGTAAAATAAGATAACTTTGCAGTTTCATGGCGCAAGATCCAATGGAGGACAAACTGCTTCAAATCTTAGTTGAATTCTTATCACGGTGACTTAAACCGGAAAGACGCTTTAACGTTTGCTTTTAACGAACATTTCCAAAGCATTAAACATCTTTGCGTTTCACTGCAGACTGAATTATTCTATGACAAAAATTGCTCTGGTAAGTATACTACCGCCTCTTAAAGTTTGTCCCATGTTTGTAAAACCCTTAATGTAACTAAATAAGTTCGATTGTTGAAATCTTTGATAGATCATTTAAGAAGGATATTGCTTAAGGAATCGATGCCTTCATCAAATCTTAAGGTGAAATTCAATGACATTAACAGGAGGATAAATGTAAAACAACTCTGTGTAAAATTCGAAGACTAAAATGTATAGCTTATGTCCATGCACCTAAAGGAACAAGGAAATACATTTTGAAAATGCTGGAAATGGAAAAAAGACATACTTTGCTTCATAAAATTAAAAAAGAGAATTGGATTTTAATAAATTTCAACTTTTGATTGCTTCATCAGTCAAATCAACAAGAAAATGAGCTTCGCTTTATAAATTTCAGGGAATTTCCTTATTTACACCTTTTGTACTAATTGCTTTTCTTCAATGTGGATTCTTTGATCACTTTATAAACACAAGCGAAGTTTCTCTAAATACAATCCTTACATTTGTGCATATAAATTATATTTTATAATAGAAACCTGTTTAAATACAATTCAGTGGAAAAGTCATCATGACAAAATTCACTAAATGGAGATTGAGATATATGCGGAAAAGTCGCTGGTTAGAAACTCATTCCACTGAGGATCCACAATGTATGTAGGCCTGATGAACCTGAAACCTGCTGTGAAGTCATGGGTCAATCGTCCCCATTTGTATGTGGCACGGAAATTTGACGAGTGGGATGTCGTGCTCAGAATCTGACTTAGGCCCAAAATTATGAGGTATGTTCCCAAACAGTTTTATGATAAATGATTTTTTTTATTTCCATAATTCATCTTTAGTGCAATCCTCCTTTTCTGTTTGGTATTTCATATGTTGTGCATTGTTTAATTTCACCTAAGCTGGTATCTACTAATAGTTAATGCAACATTTTTTTTTATTTCTTTTCTATTCCACTACGGAGTAATTTATAATTTTATATATTTGAATTTCATATATGGTGCAATATTCTTCTTTATCGTACTTCTTACCTCCCTCACCGCGCAATGCTTTTATTCTATTTTTGTATTCCACTGATTGTGTATTTTTTAAAGTTTTTCTTATGTCTTATATTTTGCTGTATTGCGGAGGATCATAAATAGTACAGTGTTTCTAATTAATCTTATATTCCATGTTCTGTGTATATTTTAAACCAGGGGTGGAGAACCTTTATGTATCAACGTGCCATTTTTTTCTAAAAAAATGTTTAATGAGGTCATAGACGTGCCGTCAAATAATTTTGACTTCGTGATTATTGGGAAAATAATACTAAATACTATCAACTCAAAACTCTTTATTTACTACAAAAAAAAACATTTTGCAATGTCTCAGTTATACGCGTAATTCAAATTAAAGTAACATTAGTGTGGCTTCTGTTGTTGCAGATTAGATGGCAAATAACTTATATTAGGGTTGTAAGATGTTACGTTTAGCAGAATACATGCTGAACTGGAGTCATCTGTCAAACGGTTTCTAAACGAGTCTTTAATGTTATTCAGCTCTGAAAACAATGACTCGCAGGCATAGGTAGATGAAAATATGGTTAAAATAGCACGAGCCAGCTTCTTCAGACAGTTAAATGTGTCTGCATCTCTCGGTTGTAGTCGAAATAGCAAAACTTTACAAAGCATTTCTCGCCAAAAAAGCGAAATATAGCCAAATATTGACATCGAAAACACTCCCCATAGGCGCCTATAGTGGGATTGGTTTTTATGCCCGCGCACCGCGCCCGAACACTCCGTAGCGTAGGATCACTCGCGTTCGTTCGTAATATGCTTCATGGTGAACTTTGTGATCGGTGGCGTGCCCAAAATATTGTGACGCGTGCCATTGGTTCGCCATCCCTGTCCTACGCCATTAAAATCAGCGGCTGTTTGAAAAAGACAGCCTCCTGTCATGTTTTTATATTTTTTTAATAGATGGATTGGGCGCAGTCGGCCCGTCGCTTGGCCTCTCAGATCTCCCTGGATTTGTTTTTCTCTGGAGACAGGTAAAAACCGTTGTTTATAACTACGAGACACCCATCGAGTCATCAGAAGACCTTATCGCCCGAATTAGCGTCGCAGCTGCAGAAAATGTCCGGAATCTTCCAACATGTACGCAATTCATTCTGTCGCTGATGTTTTGCAGCTGGTGGTCGCTCATTTGAGTATTTGTTGTAAAGTTTCGGGTAATAAAGATTCTTCGTCCTCAATTATTCGTCTTTACTGTGATCTCCATTTTCATAACGCAAGTGCCCCTCGTGATTTGCTTTTCGACTCCACACTGTATGATGAAAGTTTTTTGTTTGGTCGACACAGTTTCGACCAACAATTTAGTTATACCCTGTATAATACAACGGATTTGTTTCCCCTCATCTTCCCATACAGCGTAATACTTACATATGTATTTCTGTCCTTCACATAGAATAATGTCATTCTTTTCATTTTCACGACACATATTCGTTTTTAAGAATTAATGTCATAGCAAACAAAAAATCATAGCAAACATTTTAAATTTAATATCATAGCAAACAAAGAAAGAAATCACGAAATATTTTTTGTATCTTTATTATTAGAAAATAACATCTAACATATCTGCATGTTACATTTATGTGAGTTTCAAAAATCTATTGATCGTAATCTGTATTCACATTACAGTCCATAAAATTGTGCTTGAAGCACACAGGCGTAACTCTGAACATAGGTAAGGTAGGCATGAGCGTTTCGATGGCGTCTGTGCGTTCCAACTCCAACAACCTTCTCAATAACTGACCCAGCGTTGTGTCTGGCCGCTTCATCCACTCACTCATTATACATGCAGTTGGACTGAACGCTGGATTGTCTCCAGGGTCAAGCTTGGGCAGTTTATCAGTCATTCCCAGAAGAACTCCTAACATGCACCAATCTCTGCCCATCGAATCCGGTGTATCTAGAATGGCACAAAGGCACTGACAGCTGAGCAAGGGCAACTGCGAAGCATGAAGATCGGACACTAGGACAACCACAGGATTTTGATCATGGAGTATGGCAGGAGAGCTCTCCCTTCGTTGACTGAGTTTGCTGTAGAAATCTTGCAGTATTTGGCATGGCGAGCTTTGCGTTTTGTTGCTAGTTGAGCTTGTAATCGTTGGTGGCAGAGATTTTCTTCGCTGCGACAGTTTTTGATTCGAATTTGAGTGTTGATTGTGAAGCGCAAGCGATGGCGACGTCTGACTGTGAGGCATCCTGGGCTTGTTCAAGGCTACATTCTGAAAATTCAATGAGGGAATTTCTGGTGAGCTAGAGCGATGACTGAACATTAGCACCTCAGCAGCACCGAAGAAAATAATATTAAGCAGAGTCTCATTAGCGCCAGTAACTTGATTTGTAACTGTGCTGTAAACGCCATCTTGCACTAGAGCGTTGATGATGGTTGCTGGTGAATAAGTGTGCACATTTTTCGAATGCGATTTAAGCTGAGCACAGCTGAGATAGTGTCTTCCCAATATAGCACCAGGACAGACATCAGAAAACATTTGTTCTGCGATGCTTATCAAATCCTCCAAGAAGAAAAAGCTGAAATGAAAATAAAATTAAATTCTCTGAAATATATTTTGAAACTTTACATGCATCTAGCTACAGGCAATTTCGATCTTAACAATGATCATCCTATTTTAGTGCGTAACAGTTCATAATTGTAATTCTTTTGAATATTAATAGCTTTGAATAATTAATCTGCAGGTTTCAGATATCATTAGTGTCGATAGTAATGTAACCAGCCCTGTCTCGACCTCTCGCCCGAACATCTGGCGCGTTGAATTTCAGAAAATCTAATCCTGCACTAATTTATGGAATAAGTTTAAAATGTCTCTGGAAGTTCTTACCATTCAGGTTTCAGGGTTGCTGGTCCTCTCACTTTGATTTCATAAGCTGTTTCGTCATCGGTCAGTGTCACTAGGCCCTCTAAGAGACCGCTGGTGTATTTGCTTCCGCAATACCATTGATACAAATCGCATTCAGGATCGCCATTTTCTTTTATTGCCCTTCGCATATTGACCTGGAAATATTTTACCATTAGAACCTTTATTTTGTTGCTAAAATTGACTTCTAACATTTTCATTTAATACAAATTGCATCTAATGAAACTCTTTTAGGAGAATACCATCAAAAACTCTTGCTTTTTTTTCAGTCTTAGTAATGGAACCGCGGTGGCCTGGTGACAAGGTCTCGACTTCGCGACCTCAGGGTTCTAATTTCGAAACCGATTCCACCAAAGATCTGTCGTTTATATAGCCCTATTGTACGTTAAATTTGACGTCGAGGGTCTAACTTCCTCCCGCTGATGTGGCCAGGAGTTTAGAGAGGAGGTGCCTGCTGCTCAGGTGCCATCCTCATCATCTAACCACGCTTCAAAATTATGAGATCCGTTCCAAAGTAGCCCTCGTCTTGTTTCAGAGCAGAACGTAAATACAAGTTAACAAGTAAATAAATAAGCATGATTCGCAGACCGCATATTATTTTGAAAGTAATTTCGACATTTGTTGCAAATTTTTATTCATTATTAAGCGATATAAAGCCCTGGCGTTGCTTTGCCTGGGTCGTTTTAATTTATAGCCTTATTTTTCACTCGTGCTGTGTAGCAGCTGTGCCAGTTTTAATAAAAACTTCTACAATTTTTGAACTGGTCGCCATTTTTTTTTTTTTTTCGAATTTCAATTTGTCGCTATAATAAATAAAAGGAATTTTCTATAATTTGTAAAATTAACAATAATTTTACTTTATAACATTAAAATATTATGTTTGTTTCCAAAAATTCTTGTTAAATAAATCATACAATTATGAAGATATCAATGAAATAAATATTGCAATAGCAAGAATAGTTATTTTTTTCTCTTCATAAGTTTATTCTTCAAGTGATGCCTTTTCAAATTTGAGAATAAATAGGTGAAAGGCATGTTTATCAGAGATGACCAGTATTGTATGACAACGAACACTTCTTTTCACGAAACTTAAAATTATGCTAACAGAAAAAATGCTTGTTCTAACGACGCTATTATTAATAACAGTGTACTTTTGGAAAAAAAGAACTTATAAAAAGGAAAGGAAAGTAATTACTTGTAGTCTTGGGAAGAGTGTCGCCATGAAATACTTGTGTTGACAACATAGTCTTACTCCACCATAAACAGTGTACTGGGATGCATTCCATAAACCTTCCACCGATTCCACTAAATTAAATCTAGGAAATTCGTATTCAATTTCTCCTTCGGTTTCACACTCTGTGCAGAGCTGAAAGGCTTCCAGAATCTAAAAAAATACTATTAATATTGAAATAATTATTTATTTAGAGCATTCTTGTGTTACAAACGAAGCATATAGAGATGTAAGAAACATACACGTTTGATTGATTTTATTTATAAATTGTTGTTTGAAAGATTCCCCTTAGGGGATGCATATTAGATCTAACGTGCAACAACCAGTCGTCAAGAGTCAAACACCCTCCATTTAATGTGGTATAGAAGCTTGGGAAGGGGGGGGGGCTCAACTGACCCCTGCTCAAAATTACTAGGCCCGTCCCCAAATTGCTTTTGTGTTGCTTCAAAACGGGATGTTAAAGAGTAAGCTAAGCTAACTTGCTTTACACACTTTGGATAAGCAAGGTCGGCGTGTGCAATAAAAAAAAGCTAAGCTAACTAATACCAGTTGCATCTAAAACACATCTGTAAAGTCAAGGCGGTGCTATTACTACTTTTTACCTAACCTATCTAAAAGGTTTGCCGATGTGGTTTGTTAAGATGTTAAAGGCGCACATGTGAAATACATGAACAAACTAATAATAATTTCATCGAGTATATGTTGGTGAAAAACAGTTTGAATTCGTCATTGAACATAGAGATGCACTGAATAATGTATTGGACATTTCCTGCCTAATTGTAATCCAATCTCTGTGCGATTCACTGCCAGGAAGAGAATTCGAAGTGATGCAAGTTAATGAGAAGAAAATTCCTTACTGCTGTACCTTTTATCTTATTTGCAATACCACTGCCCTTCTACTATTTTTACGAAGTTTGAAATTGTAGAAACTGATTCTGCAGTAATTAATATTTTATTTTTGAAATTTTCTCTGCTAGTACTAATAATTTTTTTATCAAATTAATTGTTAAAAGTTTGTCATAAAAAGAGTTTGAGTACAAGTAAAAGGTTAAAGAAAAGTCTAGTATCCTTCTACTGTTCTTTTACATAGTGCATCTCATTCCTTTACTGTTACTATTGCTCTTTTTAAAGGTAGCTTTTATTTTGAAACAGTTAAATTTAACTGTCCATTTGCGTTGTTAGTGCTTGAATGTCGGGAACAATTTTCCTTTACCTCTCTGAAAAGTTTTAATTAATTAATTTGGGTGCAAAACTCGCCTTAATTTCTGGCAGCAGCCCTTCAATTGAAAATTATATTATTGTTGTGTTTGTTCAAATAAAGAATGGAAAGAACTCAACAGGAAGTTTCAAATGTAATGTACTAATGGGCAGCAACGTATTATTTACTTTTTTATTAAGTATTCTTCGGTAATTGAATCTCCGGAAGATTGGCTGTATGGATTAAGATGGGGAGATGATGTCCCGCCAACAGAGTGCAGAAGGGGGCAAAAGTTACGGTAAAGAATGATGCTCTTACTTTCAGAAGCTTTTGTCCATCTGCTTCAGGATATAATAATTGGATATCATCTCCCGAATATATTCCAGTGACACGAGACTGTTCCAAGTTCTCTTGTGATAAAAGAAACCCCAAAATAGTCACACATAACCAGGTTGGGTCGAGGATCACCACGTCATCATTCTCGCATGCGAGGTATACAGCCTGGAAGAGAAAACGTAAGAATTTTAGAAGGAAACTTTTATTTTTCTGTTTATTCATTAGATAATAACTGACAAGCTTGTATCAGAATTAGAGTTGTATGTAATAAATATTTTTGTGACTTGCTTGAATTTATAGACCTCATTTGCCGTTAAGGCGCACAACACAGGCCAACCTTGGAGATGATCTAAAAGAAGAAGGCAGACGCCACAGAGAAGATTAGACCAAAGTAGGAGATACGCGGTGGCAGCTACTGGGTGGCAAAATTGGGGAGGGGCAAAGAAATTTAGGACACCTAAAATTACTCTGCAGTATAGGGGGTACACATCAAAATTTAAAAATTTGGTTGCAAAATTAGCAAACTTTCGTGAATACTGTTGATTTTTTGTAATTCCTTGTTTTAAACAGCTAAAATGAAATAAAACTTTTCCTTCAAAAATTGGGGGAGGGCAGTTTCACCCCTCCCGAGTCGCCCCCCCCCTGGAAGTACGAGTGGAGGACACCCGATAGTGTGATCAACCAGTGGTCGTTATATGATGACCTCGTGTAGAATTTGGTTATGTAAATAGTTTATATATCGGAATCAATAGCCTATACAAACATTTGTAATGGAAGGATTTCCAGATACTATCTTGGCTGTAATAATAATAATTTTCGTTACCAAAATCATCCAGTACGTCAGAGCACACATGCACTTTTTATTTAATTATTTAGAACAAAAAGAAATTTGCATACAGTACAAAGCTTTTGGAGACGTACCTCTCCCATGATCTGTAGCTGCTGGATGAGCTCCTTCATGTGCTCTTCTCCGGCGAGAGGATTCACTTCGGAGTGGACGAGGTCAATGAATTCCTTCCAGGACATGACGGGAAAGCAGCAGCGGGACTTTCGCCAGGTTGTAGCGAGATGCGAACACACTCCCTCGAGGAAACCAGTGCTTTTTGGAAGACCCTGCGTTCAATGGAAATTCTAACTATGTTTGCGGAAGGAATAATGAATAGTGAAAAGTACGCTGAAATTTTAGGATTGTCTTATAAATATCAACCTTGGAGGCGATTATATTGTTGATCTTTATCAGGTTCGGTATAGGAATCAAATTTAAGATGAATAAATGTAACCGAAACATTTAATAGCTAGTCTAGTATGATTGGTACCATAAGCAGAAACAATTTTATGCATTTTTATTTCCAGGTTTAGAAGAGACGATACTTTCTTGATTATAAATATGCGTTATAAATAATCAAATTGACACTCACCTGAGTTACTTTGTCCTTATGGTGCGCCACGTAGTTCTTGAGTGCTTTCAATGCGGGCGAACCGACAACATGTGCGTCCAGAACAAAGACTGTTTCGTGCAGATCGAAAATTTTACCGAACTTCAGCTGCATAGTCCTCAAAACCGAAGTGGCTTCGCTGCTAACATACTCTCCGGTTGCAGCAACTCTGTGACAGGAGGAACTGTCAGCATGGGTAGCAACTAATGCGATGCGAGCAGCTTTCCCACTCTTGCCACCAAAGCCTAAAAGTATATCATTCAAAGTTGACTGTTGTGTGAAGCAAAGTATTTTTAAACAGTAAGATGCATGTCAAATAAAAATCCCTTTTGTATTAAAGATAACGACTGGAAAAGTACTCTGTATTTTAGCCTTTATTCAGTCAACATCTTTTTTTTTAGATTCACGGCATTCCACTCATTTTCTGAGGTAAAATCGATCTCCACATTGCTCGCAACTTAATATTTAAACGCATTTAAAAATTCAATGCCAACCATGATGTAAAAGTTGTGTCCAAATGTGTAATTGTAAGGAATGATTGAATTAAGCCTTTTGTTCCTTTAAAAATTTTTCAGAATCTGTAAACATTTAAAACAGTCAAGTAAAAAGGATGTTTAAATAAGGCAGACAGGGGGTGGATTCTGAATCCGCTCTTTGGTTTGATAAAGACTTATTTAGACTACACGGCGATTCTTTCTTTAAATTAAAAAATGAACAGAAACAATTTCAATTGAATTAAACAGAAAGGGAATATCATCTAAGAAATAATGTATCGCAAATACAGATAGGAGTTTTCAAAATGCAAGTAGCAGCGATTCTTTTAAATCATTAGTTTTCAAAATATACTATCCAAAACTATAACTGTAAAAAGAACAGGTGCTTCTAATGCACTTTTTAATTAAGTGTTTATATAAAACAAAGAAATTCTTCATCTGTTTTCTTAAAGTGATGGTCATAATTTCACTAGTTTGACTCTGCTGTAGTCATAAACAAGCAAATAATTCAATAGGTACTGGGGTAAAGGTAAGGTTGAGTGTAGGTTTTGTTTCTGAAAGTTTTTTCAGTCATTATGCGCACCCCTTGATACTCAGTTCGAACGCTTTGCAGCTCTATTTCTTTGAATGTGAAATTTTATTTGTTTACATAAACTATTGAAAAAAATAGTAGCATATATTGAAAAAATAGTAGTATAATTGAAGTAGTAATATTGAAAAAAATAGTAGCATAAGGATATTTCCTTAGAAAGGTCTTGTGTAAGTTATTTCCTTAATATGCGTCTTTTTTTCCCGTAGTGTAAATCGAGAATTCTACGTTGGTGTATCAACGAGTTCTGGAATAAGCTCCGCTGAGTCCCATCAAATCGCAACATGGAATTGCGCTTAAAGCGATAGTGACTTTCAACATTGATGAGATAGTTTATCAAATGATATCACTTTTGTTAACTTTAGGATTGTTATAGTGGAGGTTTATGTAATTGTATGCTTATTATGGTTTGTGATTGCGTAAATTGCAGTCGCTTGATGAGCATGATGGTGAATCGAACAACCCTTGCTGTTGACAAAGTTTTATATATAGGTACGTGGTATAGTGCCTTATCAAGATTGTACCGTCACTATCACTGGAAGGACAGCTCTGTGCTGCCATTTGTTGGCCATTTAAAAAGCTAGTGCCGGAATTGTTTGATACACCTACATAAAAGCAGATTACTCCACACTAGTGATCACAAAACCTCCTCTATAACTATCCCCGATCTTAACGCTGCAATATCGCTAACCACACCGTCTCATCAAGACTTAGAGATCAATACTGCTGTAAGCATAATCCTGAGCTACTATCTGTTTTCGCTGTACAGAACAAGTCCTGGAGCTTATCGATACCCCTACGTAAGTTCATTTTTGACAAGATATACACTTACCAAGCGGCTCATGCACTGGAATCCTGGACTGCAAAAAGGACAACCAGAACTGAACTTGCTGAACCTGCGTGTCGTAAGGATCACTAAGGCTGAAGAAAACGAGATGTAAGCAATTCGTATTCCCGATGAAGTTATCGTAGATCATGTAATAAGGCTCGTGACCAGAGAACTCCCATAAGCTGATTTCACCGATTCCTGTAAATACACAATCCCTGTAATAATTGAGACGTGATTTTTACGTTGCCAGAGGCAAGAGGTTAAGCCATGGCGAATCTCATACATGAGTATGTGTGCACATCCTACTTCATTTAGTAACATTTCATTTTTTAAAAAATCAGAATTTGAATACTCAAACATTGACTACTATACCTGATATATTAAGCTGCTGGACATCTATTCCGTGGGTGTAAGTTTCATAGTTTGTTTCAAACTGAAGGTTGTTCGTTCCAGAGCTATTCAATTCAATAACTGACTGGCTCATAGAATCACCTGTGAAATGAAACAAAAAAAATTATCGTTTATTTTAATTTTGTGTTATTTGCACATGCATGGATAGCCATAACCTTAAATACAGAAAAGTTAAAAAATAGTTTTTGTTAAATTCGTTAATTTTGTTGTTCTTCGAAAAATCTACAGCATTATGACCATGAAAAGTTATGCATGCATTCTTTATGCATCTTACAACACACTGAAATAAATTTTTAAAAATTATTTAAAGGAATTTTGAAGGTTTTTGAAAGAATCTTTATTAAGCAATGCTAGTGAAAATTGCAAAGGAAACTCACTTTTCCCCAAAACCAATGGTTCTGAAAAAAATGCAGCGAAGTCTTCTCAAGATACATAAGCGCTACCCAGTAAAATATATAAGCCGCTTTGCTAATTATGTGAGTCACATTTCTCTTGGATCCTCTTCCGAGAGGTGTAGTGAGGGTTGGACGAGAGGATATTATAGAAGCCCGCGCGCCAGTCTTGCAGGGCATGACAACAATATTTTTGCGTTTATTTCGCGTTGCTAAAAGTCAGAAGACGAAATACGTAACAAGGAAGGGTGAAAAAGATATTGTGCTTTAGACGCCATTAATCCTCGCTACGCCACTGCCCGTTTCGTACTGGGTGTTTTAGTTCTTATAGAATGGTTAATGTCTTAACGAGACGTTCTGAACGAATAAAGTTAACGGTCTCATCGACTTTATGAAACAGAAAATATCCGCTAAATTGTGGGGAAAAGGTGGCGAATGTTGCTGGAAACTGAGATATTTGTAGTGCAATTAACATCTGCGAGTCCTCCTACGGCATTTCAGTTGCACAAGAAGATTTTAAGACTACACTGGAAATGCCAAAACGATTGAGGCTTATGACCGCTCCTTGAAACTGAATGCTGCCATTGATATCTTTAATTCAGCTATTATTGCTTCCAATTTAAACGGTCGAAGTATAACCAAGTTAAGTAACAATAGTTACTGATCAATGAGTCAGTGAATCAATTATTACGGATAAATGTATCTACAATTACTTACGCATTTTCGGAGTCTGTCTAGCTTGCTACAATTTTTTCTGCCCTCGATTTTGTTACAAATGTTGCAGATACCTTAATATGAAAAAGAGAAAATCCCCGACATTCACCATTGCATATAATTTCCCTTTAGGTTCACCAGTCATACTCACTCTTCTTGTTCCTGGTATTCTTGGGCGACATGGAGCCGACCGAGCGCCTGAACCATGACACGAAGTAGCCGCACTTGAGACTGTCGATGAAGGTGCTCTTCCCGACTCCACTGTGCCCAAACAGTTTCAACTTGATCTTCGAGATGGGCTTTGTGGAAGGGATCAACTGGGATATGTACTCCTCGCGTAAGTGAACCTGTAAAGAAGTATCCACTTTTTAAGTTCAGTTTCATATTGAGATATCAAAGATTGAACCAGCTACTGATTCGGAGTTTTAGGGATAAGATTTTTATAGTATATGTAGGGGAGACCAGGGCAAGATGGCTAGTCCGGAAAGATGAAGAATGGCTTATTTTTGTTCATATTAATTTTACTTCACCACCATACGGGCAAGATGGCTAGTCGGGAAAGATGAAGAATGGCTTATTTTTGTTCATATTAATTTTACTTCACCACCATACGGGTATTACTAGCGCTCCACACTGTAAATAATCGCACAGTGAATTCACCGACCCCATTTCGTTGTTTTTTATATGGTGTTCGTGTTTTTTGCCTGACTTGTTGTAATTTGCAAGACCTTCAAGGTAACATCTCGTAGATTAGCACCTAAGATATTTGGTTATTCTTTGATATGCATGACTACCTTAGACAATACGCTTTTCACAATCACTATTTATTTTTTTTTATCTAATTCTTGTTAATCCCACCAAAAAACAAAGACTTTTAAAATTTCCGATCAGGACAAGTTGACAATCTCGTCAACTTACCCCAAGTGTTTTTTACTGTTTTCTTTTTGAAGAACATATGAATTTTTTTTTATTTATTTTGTATAATTTTCTTGAGCTACATGATCCACTACCTGTTTCATAACATGTTGCAAGGCGTGAGTCTTACAGAAAATATTTTAATAAGCTTACCTATGAAAGATATGTCGGTTCAGAAAGACACACAGAAGGTGGAAGAAAAGCATTTATAGCAGCAAAGACAAGAGACTTGGGGTGCGTAAAAGGAGCTATTACAGAGAAGCTGAAGTTTGATCCCTTTAAAAAAACTAGAAGCCCGAACTTCTGACACTTATGATGTCAGTTAAAACTTCCAAAGAAAATACAATACAGTGCCCTGCGTGTGACGAAATTTATGTTGACCCTCACCAGAAGATTGAATAGAGTGTTTCAAATGCCACACACATGGTAGTCCTAGGGCTACTGACTCTGAATGAGAAAAATTTGTGTCTAATATTTGTAAATGAAAAACACTGGTTTTGAGTTATACTAATTTACTATGAGCTTAATTTTTTTCTAAAACAATCCTTTCATTGCATAATAATCAAGGGGAAATACTTAATAGTGTTTAATTAATTAGTGTTCTGCTTTATATTTCCTAAAAATAAAAATGTATTGAACTTTTATGATAATTTTCATCTTGCCCCGTGGCGGCCAAAGTTATCTTTCCCCGGTATCAGGGCAAGTTGACACTTTTGTTTTACTTTTTTAAATGGCAAAATATCTTTGATTATAGTAAAATAAAAGTTTCTCAATTTAAGTACAACACAACAAAAGGTCAAGCTAATAATACATGCGGAAAAAAATTACCTCAAAAACTGAATTTATTAAAATGATTAAATGTTAACATCGTCATCTTGCCCTGTCTTCCCTACATACGAACGTAAGTTCAAAAATGGCGATTTCATACTATATGGAATCATCAAAAACCGTTCAGATATGCTTGAATGTGCTACATTGATTCAGGAATAATGGTAGTTAAACTAATTAGTACTCGATTACTTCCATTGCATGCTTCTAAAGTGCTATCATTCCTATGTTCCCCACACTAGTTGCGGAATGGATGCACTGGCAGCAGAATAGGAAGATGTAAGTGTAAACAAAATCAGCTGAAGTAAAGAAAAACGGATGTGTGTAAGGGGGAGAATAAAGACAGAAGACTCGTGATTCAGAGAATTGATTTTATTAGTAAATACATTCTCGGGATGAACCGATGCAGGCTTAACACCCGCTTTCCCGGCCCCCCCCCCCCACAAGAGCATGACGTTCTTAATGAATCAAGACAGCCAGACAATAGCCAGGTACCCCCTTATTCATACTCTTACTTACATTTCCCTATTTAATTATTTTTCTTCTTTTTCCTTTCCCTTTTTATTATTATTTTCTTTTCCATGTATGAATGCCTGGATGAATGTACAGAGTAAAAGGTGAATGCATGAATGAGTTACTTAGGTAATTCCAATAGCTAATATTACTTCCTTTTCAGCTGCATGGCATCACTAATTTTCTTTCCATATCAGGTCAAAGCATCTTTAGGTTAGTTCCCACTCCAACTTATTATGATCGAAGATTGTGGCCCATCGCGGCCGTGTGCTTCGCCCACGCACAATCATCACTGGCTGCTGCATTCTCTGGGAAAATGTATCTGCGATTTCTTACGTTTCAAAATATGCGTGTATGTCTAGGAGACAACCTCCACTTTCTCCAACAACTTTTTTTACTTTAATATTGATTTGAATTCTGAAAGGTTGAGTATACGAAAGATTAATTCGAGCCCTGATCGAAAAATTAAAACTAATAAGAATTTCATCATTTGATATCAGTTCTTGGCAGTTTTGTTTGGCAAGCAGTAAAAGAAGCATGTAGACGTACATTTGCATTTTATAGTACTCTTTGATTTTGAGAAAATAATACTTACATTCCTTAACTTATTCAATAAATTGGCCATTTCATTAAAACCTTGAGCTAAAGCACTTATTTCGGCAGTAATGCCATCCTGAAATTTATAAAACATAATTGTAAGAATTTCATCTGAGTTGGTGGATGTTTGTCAAGAAATATTCTAAATGCGAAAGAAAGAACTTGTTGAAACTTTGCATACAGACATATCCTCCTATATTTTTGAACTCACACTCAACCAAATGTACATACATCAATTTACGGGAAATAATGTAATCTGAAAGCATTTAACGCGCTCAATTTTTAATGCACCTAATCTATATATACTTGAATTTGCATCAAGTTCAAAATCTCCCATCAATCCCTCGTTTTCAATTTATGAATTAAACTCAACACCTTGAAACGGTGCGTAATATAAGCTTATAAGAAATTTCTAGAGCAAAAATCAGAGACATCCTTAGTTTCATGTTTCATCTATATACAGGGTTCCCACTTATATCCGTTACATCCCCTTAACTTCTAAACGGTGACAGCTTAGGCCATAAAGTTGGTGTCTAGGTACAGCAAAAAGGATATACGCTACTCGATAAGACAACTTACAACGCCATCTATCAGCAAATTTTGGAAATAGTGGTCCTATCTCGAAAACGGTATGAGATACGGGGAAAATGTCAATTTTCAAAATTGAAGAGCGTCTTCGATTTAGTACGAAAAGACACCTTGAGTGCAATAATGCTAAGACAAAACGTGTAAATGCGCATTTGTTTGCTCGCATTTTCAGAAATTTTGACTTCATATGACACGAATAAAAGGAGAAAATGTTATTTTTCGGGCAAAAAATGACCCCATTATACTTTTTCTTGTGGAAATAACTCAAACAGTAGGTGTATGGACCTTTCCGCGAACATTGCAGGACATATTACTGTTGCTTGTGTTTGCGCACCTAAGTGAAATTTAAACAAGGACTCCAATCTGCATTGTAGATGACGGAGAACGCTTTGAACACAGAAAATAAAAGGTAATTGTTTAGAAAAAGGTTTTGTCTAATTGTTTTTTCTTGTTTTAACAGGTTAAGAGACGTCACAGTTTCGGAAATCAAGAACAAACAAATGTATACTTTAAATGTTAATTTCTTCGTATTAATGTGTACAAGGTATCTTTTTGTACTAAATCGAAGACGCTCTACAATTTTGTAATTGACTTAACAGATCTTGTTCCATTTTCGAGATAGGACCGCTAATATAAGACCGAGTATTTAATGTGCGCAAGGTATCTTTTCGTACTAAATCGAGAGTGCTCTACAACTTTCTAATTGACTTTTTTCTCGTATCTTCCGTCGTTTACGAGATAGGACCGCTAATTCCAAAATTTGCCGATAGATGGCATTGTAAGATGTCTCATGTAGTAGCGCATAGCCTTTTTATTATACTTAGACACCAACTTTATGGCATAAGCTGTCACAGTTTAGAAGTTAAGGGGGGGAAGGGGGTGTAACGGATATAAGTGGGAATCCCGTATATAAAAGAGGAAAGTAATGTGTTTTCGTTCGTTTTTTTTGTTTTTTTATGCACGTCCACATCGTTAGACTAATGACGATCAAATTTGGCACAATGATGGATTAGCCCAAGAGGGAGCCAACGACGTAAAAATTATTTTAAAATGTGAATTAGATTTTTATTTATTAAATTAAATAATGAAAATTAAGCTATTTTTAGACGTTTTTCACCAATAACTTCTGAAATGCTTGCGGTACGAAAAAAATTTTTACATCAACTTAAAGAACAAAAAAATATCTTTTTAATTATACCAATTTAATTGTTGTACAATTGTTTCTCTATCTGTAATTAACGTTTCAAAATTCATTTTAAACTCAAATTGCAATAATGCTTTTATTATTATAAAATAAAATTCAAACTAATTTATTGTTTCATCAAATCCTTTATTCACGTGTTTTTACCATTGTTAAAGTTAAGAAAATATTGCTTTTTTCGGTCGAGAAAAACTTCTTACTTCCTCTGTTATTTCGTAGCATGCACTTATTTTGCAGCTTCTAATATGTACTCAAATATCAATGACGTTAGTTTAGTTACTACGCGAAGTTTCGTTTAAATTTCACAAATTTTTGAATATTATCGTCGATATGGCAATTAGATTTTTATTTATTTAATTTTAGGTGGTAAATTCGGGTTTTTTTTCTTATTTTCGTGATTTTTTTATCCATGTAGAAAAGTTATACGTCCGGTGTTTTAATTATCATTATTATTATTTGCAATTTTTCTCTTTTTTGTCGATGTTTATTTTATTTATTTCTCTTCAAATATTATTATTTTTGAGCCATACTAAAGTAAATTGGTTGAAATAAAAAGTTTTATTTCGAAGATTAATTTTATTTTCACATCAATAGTCTATATATTTGTAAAAAAAAGAAACGGAGTGAGGGCTTATGAAAATACTTTGATCCCGAGCAACGCCGGGTTATCAGCTAGTGGTTATGATATAACTCATGTATTTTCTAAGTAAATTTCATCATAAAATAAGAAAAATAGGTTGACCTTTCATTCGATTCAAGTTATTATAAAAATCGAACCTTATTTTTTAATTCCACATCACAACCAGCTAAGCACAAGCACCTCACTAGCTCCATGTGTCCACTTCGAGCAGCTAGATGCAGAGGGTACTGCCCCAGCTAAAAGAAAAATATTATAGAAAACAATCCTTTTTCTTTTTTTAAGTATATAATACAGCACTTTTTTAACTTCTCTTAAGTGCCGCTCTTAAATTTATGTTAGGTTGCAAGCATACTACAATCAAGAAAAAGTAAGATAATATTTGCTTTCTGCGGTATCAATTCGTATGTTTGTAATTAAGCTAAAAAAATATTTTTAACTCTCTGATTTCTGAACTTAATTTAAAGAAATATGTCAATCATGAGTTATGTGTTGATCTGTGTTTAAAATGGGAGTGGTCTCCCCTAAACTTTCTGGTATACTCCTAACACATGTAGAGAAAAAAATAAGCTAAAAGACAAGAAAACGGACAAGAACTCCTAACGCAGTGGAGAAAAAAATAAGCGAAACGTCATACCACGATCTCCGAAAATTTGAACGCCTTTTTTTTTTAATTAATCTACATTTGTTTCTTAGCAAATCTGCCATTAAGGTATGGAGGCCATATACCAAATTTCATTTATCAAAGTAATTTTTTAAAGAAGTTATTGCGTTCAAAAGTATGCTATTATACAGACAGACAGTCAACCCTTTGACGGATTTAGTTCAAAATTTGATACAAACCTACATTCCTGATGATAAAAATGTGTACCAAATTTTATCCAGCTAGCTATTTAAGTTTGTGAGTTATCGCGTTCACATTAACACAGACAGACTTCCCGTGGATGGATTTTGAAGATTTGAAAGAAACCTACAAATTATGTGTAAAGATCACATACCAAATTTCATCCCTGTAGCTTTAATAGTTTTTGAGTTATCGTGTTCACAGACAGACACGCAGACAGACATAATTCCAAAATTGTGTTTTTCGGATTCGGGGAGGTCTAAAACGTGGAGATTCGTCAGAATCTCGAGTTCGAATTTTTTGTCGATTGCAATATTTTCTCTTTGTATACTTCGTATACGAGAAAGTAAAAAAGACGTTTGTGAATTATAAAAAAATACTTTTTTTATTGCATTTACCTTATTTGGAATTTCTACTTTACATCCGAAAGCACAAAGTGTCTGCGCCATAGAAAGCAAACCTTCCCTGGAAACGATATGAATAGGAGCTTCACCTACCTGCAATAGAAATCTTCTTTAAAAAGGGAATCAAATTTTAGGATTTCAGAAATATTTAAGATGAATAGTAAAAGGAAATTTCAAAGTTAAAATTACCACGAAGATTTTTAAATCGAATATGAATTAAGACAGGAAACCATATACTTTTCAGTTAATTCGTTTTTCTGTTTGTTTCAAACTGGTTATTTCAATTTGAATTGAATTATCGAAAATATTTTTACATAATTTGGAACGGAATTTATATAAAGTTTTCGAAAAATATCTGACGAAATTGTAAAGGGAGAACCAAATTAATAATAAATATCATCATTATTTGCCATCAAATATGTATCCTGTAATTTTACGTTTAACCTTTTCTGGTTAAAGATTATCTGAAATGTGAAATGTAAGATAGGGAAGAAGACTCATTATAGTCCAGTCAACGAAGGAAAAATAGAAAAAGAAAACAGCGTAGTTTTGAAATTTGGCACAGTTGTTAGGGGTAGTGTCATAAAAAACATACCTAAAAGTCCCAACCTGTGTGGGGGGGGGGGGCCGGGCGCCCCCCCCCCGCGGCCCGTTTTCAGTTTTCCTTAAATATCTAGAAAAATATGGGTTCTATCCAAAAACACTCAATTACAAAATTAAACTACATAAACTTTCCTACAAAAAACGTCCTACTGTGTTTCTGTAGCATCAATAGTTTATAAGATACATGGGGATTTAAAAATTAATATTTCTAAAATTCCTTATTGTAATGGTAAAATCGATTAAAAGTACTGAATCAACAACCCCCATGAAAACCTATAATTATAAAAGAATAGTAATGTATGTGTTGGAGAGGGGAGGGGTGACAAACCCATTTGATGATGCTCCCTTCCTCCCCTCACATCCGTTCCCCTTTACAAGTTTCCTTCTACTCGTAGTCCAGTCAACGAATTACCAATTTAAAAAATGGTGTAGTTTTGAAATTCTGCACTGTTGTTGGGGAGAGTGCTCTAAACGATATACTAAAAGTCCCCGCTGGTGGAGGGTGCGCATGGGTACAGGGGGGGTTGAAATGGGGGATTTCTCAGTTTTTCTTAAATATCTCGAAAACTATGGATCCTAGCTAAAAAAAACTTAATTATAAAGTTAAACTACATTAAATTTCCTACAAAACTAGTCCTAAATGTTTTGTAGAATGAAATTTTAGAAGATACAGGGGGTTTAGAAGTGAATATTTCAAAAATTCCTTATTATAATGGTCAAATCAATTGAAAGTGCTGAAGCCACAACCCTCAGATAACCTCATGCCTATACAATAATTATACGAGGGTAGTATTGTATGTGTCGAGAGAAGTGGCAGCATTAGGAAGGGTGGGGCGACAAACCTATTTAGGTGAACAGTCGTGTTCCCTTCCTCCCCTCACGTCCGTTCCCCTCCACTAGATCCCTTCTCCTCAGTCTTTTGGTTCTGTTAACGCTCCAAATGAATATATTTAGACAGTATAATCTAAATCTACATATCTATGCTGAGTTTAACTTAAAAGCTCGCAACTAGTCTGTCATAGTTCGACAGAAACATTTTCTTGCCATTGAAGAAATAAGGCCAGGCATGTTCAATTACTAACACAGAAAAAGGCTGCCGTAGGAATTGAAACGAGAGTTGCTACAGGGGATGCTGATACTTATATTGTGATATCTGGGTTAGAGAAAGAAACTTCTCATCCCAAGGGAAAGACGTAGACCTAGTCGTGTTACTGATTGCTTTGGAGCCACCAGAAAGTAACATTTATTTTATGAAGCCTGGCAAGGGAAAAGTAGAAGCTAAATTATTTGTTACAAAAAAACTACGGAAAGAACTTTCCTTTGCCCAAATCATCCTCCTTCTCCATGCATTCTGTGGCTGCGACATTACACCACATATTTATAGAAAAAGCAAAGCACTATAGTTGCATTGTTCAAAAATCAACTAAGCCAGATAAAAACATTACTGACATCTTTTATAACTCCTCATCAACACCAGATGATATCTCACAAGCCGGTGAGAAGATGTTCCTAGTACAAAGCCGTCGCTGATGAACATAATTTGAATAACCGTAGATATGCAGCATTTCTCAAAACATCAATAAGTGTGCAAAGTTTGGTTGGTTGAATTCGGTGCAGTAGTTTAGGAGGAGATGTGGAACATACTAACATACCCACAATGACTTTTATTTATATTAAGATGAATTAAATAATTTTTAAATTTAATTTCCAATTGGTACTTACGTGATCTACAGTATCTATGTTACAGCCGTACTGAAGCAGCATGATAGCAATGGCAGAATGATGTCTTCTTAAAGCCCAATGCAGAGCGGTACATCCATGCTGGAAAAAAAGGGCATGCATAAGGACAAAAGTGTGATCTTGGGTAAAATGTATTGGGTTACTTCTTCATTATGTTACTCTCATCACATGGTGAATAGACCTTTCTTTCACTTCTGTTTTTTATTAAAAATTCTTTCCTTGAAGCAAATCTGTAAATAAAATTATTTAGTAATACGATAACGTGCGTTTTTCGATTAAATAATGTTTCTGAATGCGGTTTAATGCTGTCTTCAGAAGTAGCAACTTACACATTTATCTGTGTGACCGATTGGAAAAGCATAATTTAAAACAAGAATATGTGGTTTTTAGAGCAAGTAATTTGAAAGTATTTTTCAACGTAATGTAATTTTTCAATTGAAAATATTTGACAAGATATAAAATTACTATTTCCCTAATGTTAGAGAACATCAAGTCAGGAAGTTATTTTTGTTAACTTTTAAATTTATTTTAGAAAAATAGCTGTAAATTACTCAGTGCTTCTAACATTATAATTAATACGGGAGAGATAAATGAAAATCAAGTTTCTAAGTATAGATCATAACAGTCTTAACTTCGAATTTGTATTTATTTTTAAGCGATTTAGGATTAGTTTCGTTTGGTCACTATTACTAATTACTGAACTTATTTGCCCGTCCGTCATGAATGCACCGAATTATCATATTTATAAACTTTAAACTAAAATTGAAACGTCAACGCATTCCCAAAACGGACATAATCTTATTAGATAGTATAGAAAATGGAACAGCTAAGTAGTCAAATGAGTTCCATACACCTAGGATCTTATTAATATTATTAAAACGCTTTTAGAATTTCCATTATTATTTCAGCAACGTTAAAAACAGTCACATTACTGAAATGTTGCATGCTGCATGTTTTAACCAGTGCGTACTACCAGTTGAATTATTTACAAATAATTTTATACACTAAAGCTGATGACTTTATGCACTAAAGTTAAGAACGTCGCTAATTCCAATGGCTTGCGAAATTGAATATATCTAGGCAGCCTGGTAGGGCCTACCTTATCCGCTATGTCTGGATTAGCGCTTGCATCGATCAGACATCGAACGACATCCAGATGGCCTCTCATAGCAGCCAGATGCAAAGCAGTTTCTCCGTCCTGAAACAGAGAAAAAGTAGTGTCTACAGGGTGCTCCAAAATGTATACACACTTTGAGTGACATTTATATGAGATATTTATAACATACATGAAAATTTCGCAACTCTAATTAAGTGTTACAAATACAGAAAATGTTAATTACTGGAATTGTTCGAATTATGCGCTATTATTGCTGATAATGCTGATATTACTCTGCTGATAATGCCTGTCGATGGAATTACGAACATCGTTAAGTACAGGGTTCATTCATCAAATTCATCAGTCAATCGTTATTTCATTCATCAAAACAATTGCACCTATTACAAATCCCTATAACTTCCTTGCAAGCAAAGATAGGATGAAGGAAATTCATGTCGGCAAGCGGGAAGGCGAAGATAGATTATCTTTGTCGGAAAATAAAAGGATTTTCAACCTCTTCTTCATTTCCTCTTCCAGTTTCACAAGAGTTGGAGCTATGAGAATGAAAAAGGATGGAAGAGAACTATCCAACAAAGTGTCAGAGGCATAGGTTAAAAAGTTAACAAAAATTTGACCCTCTATTCTAAACACCGTAGTATGCATTTATCTGTCTTGATTTGGCTGTCTTTACGTTATTTTTAAAAAATTTCTATTAGTTATAACAACGATAACAAGCAAACAAAAAATGTCAAAGCGCGCGTACATAAACGCAGAATGAAAAGTATTGTTGCAAACTATACTTAAGGTGAATGATCTTGTTCTCGTTGGTTCAGACAACACGAAACGTTTAAACTGGCCTTTGGGTCGTGTCATTGAATTGTTTCAAGGCAATGATCATATCGAGCGAATAGCTAAATTAAGTGCGGCCAATGGGGAAATCATTCGTCCAATTCAACGAATCTAAGCAACGTTATAAAAAGTTGTTAAAATTAGAGAAAAAATTGTGCAGAAATAAAAGTTAAGGTTTTGAATTTTAAAGTGGTGTGAAAATGTTTTTTTTTCCAATAATATACTCCGAAGTAATTTAGCAAAAACGTTATCATTTCAATTTACTTTCAATCAAAATTTTGAAAAACTCTTTTTGTGTGAGCACCTACTACCCAAAAAGTAACTACGCCTCAAATTCGGTAGCTATTCGGTAGTCCAACGGTCTGTCCTGTAGAGAGATTTTAACGATTTTTTGTATCATACATGTCCGTCACGTAATTTGCGGATAGCATCCAGCCTATAAGCATTATAATGCTAATATTTCATTAGGGCCGCGATGGCCTAATGGTAAGGTCTTGGCTTCGGGCTGGAAGGTTCCAGTCTCCATACCCGATTCCAATGAAGATCCGTCGTGTATTGGGCCTGTTGCACGTTAAATCATACGTGGGGGCGTCAAATATCCTCCCGCTGATGTGGTGCAACACAACTCACCCCGACCCAGCCTACCCTATTGGGCTTGAGGCATTAAAGAGCCGGAAGAGAAGAGAACCGACCACCAGCAGCAGGAGGACGCAAGCCCCACTAGCATTTATCAAAATTTTTTCTTCACATTTACACACTACACCCCGCTACATGAGTGGAAATTAAATACATATGAACATATATAGGCTTCTTATTACATGGGCTCACCCGGACAAGGGGACAATACCAATAACAGAATATGAAATGAAAATTATATACTAATAAAAATTTGCCATGGTCGGGGAGAAAGAAACACCACAATACATTCTTAATTTTAATTATTATTCTATTCCACCTACAAAATACAATATGAGAGATGCAGCGCAAAAACAGATAAAAATGCCAACCCAAAACCACGCTCAAAACAGACACAGACAAATTAAATCGAACAACACAGAAACAAACTCTACACACAGAATAAATTGTGAAACAATTTTTTCTATTGATTATTTAAAAATATAAAAAAAACCAATGAATTCTCACTCACACAACTAACTAGTTAAAAGTTTAAAAATGCCAATACTCTATTACCAAGCATGCACCGGGTATATTGATTAAAGACATATTATCAAAGCCAACTTTCTATTTTCATTAGCCCAATCCACTGCCTCACCCAAAGCCGCCAGTTCGCCCTGGAAGACAGTGTTTTGAGGTTCCAATTTTTTACATATAATTTTATGTTGAATTATTCATCGAGGATGCACACAGAGAGCCCAACATCACCATCAATCTTGTGTGTGCACCTCGAAATGTCTATCTTGGACTTTATCTCTTAGCTCTAAAACTCTGGTATTTAAGGGAGTCTGTGATAGTTTTTCAAATTTGTCCAATTAAAATAAATCAATAACACCATCGAATCCTCTCGAGCAGCAGGTCCAAATTCGAAATCTTAAATACTCCATTTTAGCGGAATGGTGGAATGCCGGACAAGACGTTAAGTGCCTGCGTGGCAGTCGTTCTGTATGGCCTAAGCAATTAGAAAAATTCGTTGTATCGTATGAAGACTTTTAATTTGTTACGGGTCCGCCCCAGACGCCAGATCCATAGAGCGGATCCCTCTCGGTAACTGTTAGGTACCAAATTTTAACCAATACCTTATCTAAATTCCAGTCTGTCTTTATTATTCTATTAAAACTATTTGTCAGCCTATAAACTTTTGCATGTAACGATAAAATATGAGAGGACCATGTGGTGCGAAAGTTTGGAGCGGGGGTGCCAGCTCAGGTATCGTCCTCGTCATCTGACTACGGTTCAAAATTACGAGCTCCGCCTCAAAATAGCCCTTGTGTGGCTTCAAAACTGGAAGTTTATAGAACTAGACTAATATTTCATAAAGAAATCCTATGTTTGAGTCGAGAAGAAAAGCAACAGCTTACCTCATTAATCTGATTGACATCGGTAGAGCGTTGGCACAGATACTCGACAGTTTTTACGTGTCCTTGCTTTGCCGCCAGATGCAGAGGCGTGTCCCCAGCCTGCAGTGAGGAATAAATTTCTTTAATCAACATTAATAATTTTTAACTCGTAATTCAAACTATGTAAGTGAAGCTCATATCATAAGGTTTTTGTCTTTAATTCACAAAAATCGATATCAAAAACTGTATTTTTTAAATTCTAATATATTACTCAAAGAAATCTTTTGATTCTCTATAGTAAAATTTATTTCATTCCCTGCTTTAATACATTAAGTAGGATTTGGGGGTGATTTTGGTTGGCCGTACTCTATGAGGGTTTTTTCAACGGAGGCACATCGTCAACTCCTGAAACAATCAATGCTGCGAAAGATACTTAAGAGAGAGAAAGATATTAAACATTTCTCTTTTATATTTTTCTACTAAGCCAACATTTTTAATTCAATATCAGATCGAGTCTTTTTGGAATTTTTATTTAATAAGCAGAATTAAAGCGTTTTCTAATCCATTCCGTTGCCTGTTAGAGTAAAAGAGCTGAATACAAAAATGCGTTGCCATAAATATTCTAAGTAAGTTGGAATTCCAATCTCATTTATAATATACAGGGTTCCCACTTATATCCGCTACATCCCCCTTAACTTCTAAACGGTGACAGCTTAGGCCATAAAGTTGGTGTCTAGGTATAGTAAAAAGACTATGCGCTGATCGATGAGACAACTTACAACGACATCTATCGGCAAATTTTGGAATTAGCGGTCCTATCTCGAAAGCAGTAGAAGATACGGGGAAAAGGTCAGTTACAAAATTGAAGAGCGTCCTCGATTTAGTACGAAAAGACACTTTGTACACATTAATATGAAGAAATGAACGTTTAAAGTGCACATTTATTTGTTCTCGATTTCCGAAACTGTGACGTCTCTAAACGGATTAAAACGAGAAAAAGCAATTTGTTATCACAATATACCTTTATTTTCGGTGTTCAAAGTGTTCTCCGTCATCTATATTGCAGATTTGAGTCCTTGTTTAAATTTCACTTTGCACACGTTTTAGCATATAGTTGGTACGCAAACAAAAGCAACAGTAATACGTCCTTAAATGTTGACGGAAAGGTCCATACACCTGCTGTTTGAGTTATTTCCACAAGAAAATGTATAATGGGGTCATTTTTTGCCTAAAGAATAACATTTTCTCCTTTTATTCGTGTCATATGACGTCAAAATTTCCGAAAATGCGAGCAAACAAATGCGCATTTTACACGTTTTGTTTTTAGCATTATTGTACTCAAGGTGTTTTTTCGTACTAAATCGAAGACGCTCTACAATTTTGTAACTGACCTTTTTCCCGTATCTTCTACTGCTTTCGAGATAGGACTGTAATTCCAAAATTTTCCGATAGATGGCGTTGTAAGTTGTCTCATCGATCAACGCATATCCTTTTTAATATACCTAGACACCAACTTTATGGCCTAAGCTGTCACCGTTTAGAAGTTAAGGGGTGTATAACGGATATAAGAGGGAACCCTGTATTTTGATTTTTAATGAACGTTAAGGAATTTTCCTTTTTATGATATTCATTGCGGCTTGGTTTCTTCATAGTAAAACATCTATAAGCGACCACCCTTGCACAACAGTCATCCCCCTCAACGTTTGGCCCATAGACATAATGTCTAATGTCATAATGTCTATGTTATTTTGATCTCGAGCATCGGCGATTTCAACTGACAGCTCAGAGGGATTCGATATTTGCCACTGAACCCCTCTGAGCTGTCCGGGTTGGTCGCCCGTTCAATTTCAATGAAATTCGCTGCTTTCGTTTCTCTGGCCTTGTACCTTTAATTAAGAGAAAAGGGAGGATAGAAAGAACAACAAAAAAGAATCATACACTCAAAAAACCGGAAATTATATCGAAATTAATCATTACTTTTCCAATGTGAAGAGAAAAGTAAACTTCGCCCTCTCTCGGTGGTGCACATTCAAGAGTTCATTCGTGCTTTTCAGGCTCTGATTCGGACAAAGAAGCTGCCTGTATGGGTTGCTACCATCAGCAAATGAAACTCCCAGCTCAATGGATTTAAGGAAAGTAAATGATATTATTATCCATGCTCATTCCTCAACAATTACCAACGAAACGGTTAAGGATTTAGTTTTCCAATTACAAAAACAAAACTGAAAAAAAAAATTACCTCCGAAAAAGTTGAAAGATCCAAGCAAGCACAAATTGTATGTTTTTTCAAAAAACAATAAAAAAATATTCGAATTAAGTGCTTTTTTTCTTTAGATGATTCTTAAAAAATAACGGATTCAAAAAAATTATTTTATCAAAATAGCGAATTGGGGCTTGTTTGAATACGTATTTTATTCTTCCTGTTGGCGCCTTTGAACTGTAAATTGGCATCTTGGCGATCAATGGTTGCCATAATATGTGAGCGCGCCGACGCGCACCTTACTACGCACTAGTCTTGTCTCTCGCTTGTTAAAAACCATGTATATAGTTCTGTGTGTGTGATCGTATAATAAATGTTGTGATCGTGAACGAGGGCTATGCTTCCACTTTCTTATTCGACGGACATTAAAATACGAATTCCACTCCACTGCTCTCCATGAGTTTTGGACGGAACCATTGGTCCGACTCACCGGAGTTGAATCATACTTGCCTATGGATAAATTCTTTGTTAAGAAGTAATTTCGTTTCGTTTTGAAGCAGCCCTTGTTCAGTGAACTTTCGTCATTCACACTTCTACCGTTCCTACCAATCAAAGCGATTCCTTTGAAAAGGAATAATACATTTTGTTTGAAGGAATAAATTACGTCTCGTCATGACGATAACAGAGCTTAATCGTAAGCAAACGGCTTACAAAAATAAGCTGAATAAAATCGAACAGTTCGTTAATTCGTTCCAATATGTAGACGAAACCAAGGATTACATCGAATTAACGTCAAAACTGAACAGTATAAACGATATACTTAAAGAACTGGATAACCTCCAAAACGATTATTGTTCTCTTCCTGATAAGGTAGAATTGAATAATTCATTGGAGATTCTAAGCGATATGGAAGAAGATGCAGAAAAATTCAAGGTAAGCATCCTTGTATTTTTATCGAAATATGAAGAGCAGAAAACAGAAAACGCTAAGTTGTCGCCAAAGAGCCATATAAAATTACCAGATCTTCCGTTACCCACGTTTAGTGGAAAGTTCCAAGAATTCGAAAATTTTAAAACACAATTTATGAGTGTTATCGGAAATAATGATTCTTTAAATGAATCTCAAAAACTAATGTATCTAAAAAGTGCTCTTAAAAATGAAGCGGCCTTAATACAAAGCGATCAAGATAACTTTGATTCCCTTATAAAGGCGTTGGAAAATAGGTATGAAAATGAAAGAGCCTTGGTTGACATACATATCGCCGGTATACTTTCGATTAATAAATTGCATAATGAAAATCCCTCTCAAATTAGATCACTAATCGATACTGTTCGGAATCATATGCGATCTTTGAAAAATCTAAAATTAGAATCAAATTCTTTGTCAGATGCAATTATCTTACATGTATTAAATAATAAAATCGATAAGGAATCTCAAAGATTGTTTCAACTAAGTTTGACGACGACCCAGGTACCTAGCTTACAAGACTTTCTTTCGTTTTTAGAAGTAAGATGCATTCAACTAGAATCAGTCATTAAATCAGATTTCGCAGAAAAAAGTATTCCGATAAAAAATAAAAGCTCTTCCGGTGTAAATAATTCTTGCTGGAAATCTTTTTTGACTAAAGATAAAAATAAAACATCGACTGCCGTTGAATCAAATCCTAATCAAGGTCAGAAAGCATGCGTCATCTGTAACCAATTCAAGAAACATTCTGTGTATAATTGTGAGATGTTTTTAAATCATTCCCCTTTGGAGAGATATGAACTTTGTAAGAAGCATAACATTTGTACAAATTGTTTGAATTTTCATCCTTTTAAATCGTGTATTTCTAAATCTCGATGTCAGATTTGCAGTTCATTCCATAATACTAAATTGCATCGAGACAAAACAGATGTATCTATTCCGTCCACGGCCGAAGCATTTATTGATACTGCTCCCAAGGTCAACTCCGAGCAATGCTTTGCTTTGCGTTCAACGGATAAAAGGAATTCAAAGCCGATGAAATATTTAATGAGTACGGCTGTAGCTTATGTAAATGGAATGCCAGTTCGAATAATTTTGGATAGTGCATCAGAAATAAATTTTATTTCGAGCGATTGCGCCATAAGTTTGGGTTTAAAAAGAAATCGGATACATTCTTCTGTTTCTGGCATTAATGGGCTCGCGCAGGATATAAAATATGAAACAAATGCTACTATTTCAAATAAAGATAATTCATTCAATGAAAGCTTAAAGTTTATGGTTGTTCCTAAAATATCATCAGTCACTCCCTCTTGTAATTTAGACATATCAAAACTTTCTCTGCCGAAGCATATTAAATTAGCAGATCCATCATTTCATAAGCCAGCTAACATTTCAATGCTCTTGGGTGCACAAGTATTCTTTAAAATTATTAAGGCAGATCAAATCAAAATAAATGATTCAATCACTCTGCAAAATTCGGTCTTTAATTACATAGTTACTGGAGGTCTACCGACAGCTGATGATAAACTGCATTGCTTTCTTCTTTCCGAGCAAGAAGGGTTAGAAAATTTAATTCCTAAATTTTGGCAGTTAGAATCGTTGGAAGATGAATCTCTTAATTAAAATTCACAAACCAAGTTGTGTGAAGATCATTTCGTGAATAATCATCGGAGAGATCAAACGGGACATTATATTGTTCAAATGGCCTTTTTAAAGGAACCTAGCTGTCTCGGCGAATCCAAGCAAACGGCTATTCGTCGATTAAATTCGTTATGGCGAAAATTAGAAGCCAATCCAAATCTTCAACAGTTGTATCGAAACTTTATTCATGAATATTTGGCTATGGGACATATGGAACAAGTGTTCGAAGCGTCGGAACCGACAGTTGCATATTACATGCCACATCATGGTGTTTTACGTCCCGATTCCAAATCCACACCGCTTAGGACTGTTTTCGATGCGTCCTGTGCTACTTCGACTGGCGAGTCGTTGAACTCTATTTTAGCTAATGGAGGAGTCATTCAGGACGAGTTATTTGCGATATTATTGAGATTCAGAAAAAATAGAATCGGATTGATTTCGGATATCAAAAAAATGTTTCGTATGATATTCATAGATGAATCTCAAAGAGATCTATTGCGAATCGTTTGGAAAGAGAGCATCGATGACCCTATCAAAACGTATAAAATGAATAGGGTTGTGTACGGCACAACATGTGCTCCCTACCTGGCACAACGAGTGCTTAAACAATTAGTAATGGATGATGGACACAATTATCCATTGGCTGCCTCAGCTGTGAGTAGTGATATGTATATGGATGACCTACTTACTGGCGCTGCAGACATCTATTCTGCTAAACAGCTGAAGGAACAACTTATAGCGCTTTTCAGAGGAGGAGGCATGCAATTGCATAAATGGTCCTCCAATTGCAAAGAATTGCTCGCAAATTCGGAAGTTTCTGATGGAGATGTTTCTCTTACAATTCCTGATGAAACAAAGGCCCTAGGACTTTTGTGGAGACCTCAAAAGGACTCTTTAGCATTTTCGGTGTCTGCTAATGTAGATACCTGTGAATCGTGTAAAATTACGAAAAGATCAGTCCTCTCGACCACTGCTAGGATTTTCGATCCTTTAGGTCTGATTTCACCTGTAGTTACGAAAGCGAAACTTCTAATGCAAGAATTATGGAGGTTAAAGTTGGACTGGAATGATTCCTTGCCAATACAATTGGAATCACAATGGAAGCGATTTGTTACGTTTTTATCAACTATTAACACTCTGAACATTCCACGATATATTTTCTTGGACTATGCTCTTAAAATAGAACTGCACGGCTTCGCAGACGCTTCTGAGAAGGCATACGGTGCAGCAATATATGTAAGGTGTCTCAGTAACTCAGGAGAAATATCTACAAATTTATTGTGTTCAAAATCAAGAATCGCACCTCTGAAGTCGGTAACAATACCCCGGCTTGAGTTGTGTGCCTCTGTGCTTCTTGCCAAGTTAGCACAAAAAACCATCACATCGATGAAAATTTCATTCCATAGTACTGTACTATGGACCGACTCTACCATTGTCCTTGCATGGATACAAAAGGACCCTTCGGTACTCAAGCCTTTTGTGAGAAACCGAGTAAGTGCAATTCAAAATATCACAGAAGTTAGTGCCTGGCAACACGTCCCATCCAAGGAAAATCCCGCAGATATTATCTCTAGAGGGATCGATCCAGAAAAAATCCAAGATTGTAATTTGTGGTGGTTTGGTCCGTCGTTCTTACAAGATCATTCAGTAGTTTCTCCTTGCGTTTGCAGTGATATCAACGATAATGAGCTATACCAACGAGAGTTCAAGAAAACTCCGACAGATCCAGTGTGTCTTGTGGTGCAAGGTCAAGAAGTTTTACCTATAATCAACAACTGTTCTTCATTTACCCGACTCCAACGAGTCATCGGGTGGTGTGTGCGTTTCGTTAGAAATGCAAAAAATTCTTTGCAACCAAGCAAGGGCAACTTAACTAGCCCTGAGTTATTTAAATCATTAATGTGTTTGGTGAAAAACGTACAAGCAAATTGTTTTGCTCAAGAAATTCAGTGTCTCAAAAGTGGTCAGCAGCTACCTAATTCAAGCTCGTTAATAAACTTATCTCCATTTTTAGATGAGCAGGACATTCTACGTGTTGGTGGCCGACTGAAAAACTCCAATTTGCCTATCGAAAGAAAACATCCAATTTTGTTACCCTATAACAATCACTTTTCGGATCTAATTATTAATCATTTTCATGTTTTGTATCTCCATACAGGTGCAGAAGCAACTTTAGCCAATATTCGTACAAAATTCTGGTTAATAAATGGTAGAAATTACGTAAGAAAAATTATTAGAAAGTGTATTCCTTGTCTAAAGGTAAGTGCAAAGGGTAGTAATCAAGTGATGGCAGATCTTCCCAGCTCTAGAGTAAATATATCAAGAGTATTTACAAGGGTCGGTATTGATTTTTGTGGCCCATTCAGTATTAAATTGCTTTCAGGTAGATTTAAAAAATCGTATAAATGTTATATATGCATATTCATTTGTTTTGTTGTAAAGTCAGTTCACCTAGAAATTGTAAATAGTTGTAGTACAGATGCCTTTATAGGTGCCTTAAAACGATTTATTGCACGTCGAGGAAAACCTAGTGATATTTATAGTGATAATGGCACAAATTTTGTAGGAGCTAATAATGGGTGAGAAAATATTTAAAGAAAATGAAATTGTTTTGGTTAAAAATGAAGATAATTCTAAAACACTTAATTGGAATCTTGCAAAAATAATCAAGGTTCATGCAGGAAAGGATAATGTAATAAGAGTTGTAACAGTGAAAACAAACAAAGGCATTTATCAACGTCCAGTAAACAAAATCATAAAATTACCTTTCTATGATTAATTGCCAATAGGTATTGTATATTTATATCTGTGTTTATATTCATTATCATATATTTAATTGTTCGAATGTTTTACGTATTTCATTACAGTGCTAATTAGTGAATACATTGTGTATTAACAATCTCGTATAGTTTCCATGTGTCGTTACGTAATCAATGTGTATTAGTGTTGCATGTAAACATTGCAACGGGGCCCAGGATGTTGGCGCCTTTGAACTGTAAATTGGCATCTTGGCGATCAATGGTTGCCATAATATGTGAGCGCGCCGACGCGCACCTTACTACGCACTAGTCTTGTCTCTCGCTTGTTAAAAACCATGTATATAGTTCTGTGTGTGTGATCGTATAATAAATGTTGTGATCGTGAACGAGGGCTATGCTTCCACTTTCTTATTCGACGGACATTAAAATACGAATTCCACTCCACTGCTCTCCATGAGTTTTGGACGGAACCACTTCCAAATATGAAACATTTGGAAAATAAACATATGAAACATTTTTCCAAATATTTTATTCTTCCAATTTTCCTTGGAATGGAGGGTGGCCGCTGTGGAGAGATTTCATAGATGTAGTATTGTTTTCAGCGCTTCACGTCTTTACGATTTTTTTTTACCTCCAGATTTTTTATAGGAAAAAATTATCTTCTTTTTAGCACTCTAAAAATGTTTTTTTTTATTACTACTTTTTAAAATTTATTGCTACTGTTCAGCAACGGATTCCGAGACTACCACTTTTGAACGATTTTACACCGGAAAGGGATGTCAGGCAATGAGTCATATGAGCGCATTTCCGGAGTTCTTTGTTAGATCACGCTCATTAAGATGTAAACATCACCCTTCCATTCTTCACTTTCCCCCTATTTTGATGAAAATAACTCCTCCCGGCGCATGCGTGGAGGATTTCCGAATCCGTTGCTATACAATACTGACTACTGGAATATTGTTTTAATTAACAAACATGCCATAACTGAATACACGTACCAGGCACGCCATTATAAGCGAATGGGTTAAATGAACTTAACTGCCATTTATATCGTTTCATCGAACAAATGCCACGAGGTTCTTTTTATCATAACTAATCGAAATATTCTATTCATGTTACCTGATCTTTAATTCGACAAGTAATTAATGACCATTATCTTCGGCGGCCTTTACTGTCTGTTAACAACCTCTCCTCGTGTTGGCCGATCATTAAGATCTAATTCGGGAGGGAATTACACCTAAGAGTGAATCACACCTGATTCATTACTCACTCTAGAATTACATAGATAACAAAAGCAAGAGTCACGGGATAGATATTAAATTCGAGTCAAGCCAGTCTCCGTGTTTGTGTTTTTCCGCAGAAACCATCGATCGTGCCGTTGCCAGGACACGCAATTATCTATCGTAAATGACCAAGTCGAAACCAATTGAATGGATGAATTGCGTTTGTGACACCACCTTTCAATCTGTGGTAAAAACACACTCGAGTACTGAGTTACGGGTACAAGTTACGGGATTTTGATTAACATCATCTCACATTCTTTGTTGTAATGTAATTTTCTTTATGTTTATTTTGATCTACTTTTGCTTTTATTTTATGGTTAAAATTTCCTATTTTATATATATATATAGCAAATCTTCTTTCATATATAGAAAATGATATAGTGGCGAATCCAGAGGGATGGACCCGCAACCTCCCCAGAGCTAAAACAGAATTCTTGATTTTTTTTAAAAAATCGCTACACCTGTTTGTTCTTAATCTTCTTTTTTAAAAGAGTCTCAACATTGCTATCCGGCTTGAGAGGCGCGAAAATTTTCGCACTTCTGTAGTCATTATATTCGTACTTGTAGCGTTGACACGGTCAAAAATATTTTTTTGGCTAGTTATTTCATTGTGTTTTAACTAAATTATCAAAAGTTTTTTAGCGTCCTTTGTGATCCTTATTGACAGGTGGGTAAAGTCTGTAAAGTTAAAGTGTTTTGATTTACGTAAGCCATCAGGTTTGATATTCGATAACTTTGGCATTAGTGACTAATGTTTTGCCAAATTTTTTAATTTCCATTATAAAATATTACTGAAAATAACACTTATGGCAATTGAGCACGATTTTATGAGAATTTGAGTATGTTATTACCTTCGTTCACTCCAGTAAAATTTTTAGACGTCACGACGATACAAAATTCTCAACCTCAGCCACCACCCCGACCAAAATCTTGGATTCGCCAATGAAATGATAGCTAATTAGCAGGGAGAAGGCAACGGCCAGCATTCGAAAAATCCTGTTCGTCTTACCTTGTTCAGAGTGCTTATAGATAATCCATGTTGATGCAAGAATTCGATGACATCCCTGTGGCCTTGCCTGGCAGCCCAGTGAACCCCACTCTCACTATTCTGAAATTAGACGAAAGGTTTTTCAATATATCAGCATTATATGCAGTAGTCTGTATTCATTCTTAACTTACACCACTACTGTAGGATTTAATGAAT
>BGPR01008750.1:31196-61657 GCA_013235015.1 Araneus ventricosus | reverse complement strand
AAATATGCGCCTGTTTACACCAATATTGCTATCAGCAATACAAAAATTGATTTCTAGATATTTATAAAGCTTGAAAATCCGTTCCTGCAATTTAGTTGTATGAGCAGTTTTTGAAATAGCCTCTACGTCTCAAGGCTAATTTTTGGATGTCACGTATAATATAAGAAATGTACAAAGAAAATGTTTTTGTAATTATGCAAAACACCATCTGAGATTTTTGCAGAAATATCACGTTCGGACACGAATCAGATAAGAAAGAACGTTTGCACTGTAGGTCCGTCGGTAGACACAATAACTGAGCATCAATTTCCATGGATATTGTTTGAAGCTCTCATTTTGCGAAAAGTATTTAGTTTCTATTAAATGTAGAGAGCAAAAACCTACAGGAAAGGATAAGAGATATGTTCTGTTAGAAGATAAATAGAAAAAAGGAATGAACAAGACAGACAAAATTTAAATATCATCGATTACCTATATGTTAAAATTGCAATTTGTGCAATAGATATTGTAGATATATTCATTATTGAGTTAAAGTCTATATAACTATATATTTCAGTCAAACATCAGAGGAGGATCATCAGAATAGTCATCTGGATTATTCTCAGAACCCTAGATAGAAATCGTTAACATCACCTATCGTCAGGTGTATTCTCAATGGATGGATCCTGTGAACCAGGATCGATCCATTCAGTTTAGGCTGGAACTCTAGTCAAACCTCAAAACAATCAATATCGTTCCTCTAAGACAAGGTTGACTCTCCTTGATATTTATTTATTTATCAGGCGAAGGCTGGGAAAAAATGGTGGATGCGATCTTAAATTCCAAATTATTGCTACGTGACTATTAGATTCACGCTTGAGCCAGAGACCCAGTTACACGTTTTAGTTTATTAGACTTACTACGAGGGTGGGCGCAAAGGCAACACATATCGTATAGATATGAAGACAAAGACAGGACACTCCTCTGCTGATGTTGTACTATTTATCCAGGCTGGCTGAGAAAGTAATTTGGATGTGATCTTGGAATTCAAATTATTGCTGCAGACTATTGAATTCAGCAGGCCTGGAGACCCAAAGTACATTTGATTTGAAACTGCAGACTTACTACAGGGGTGGGCTTCAAAGCGCTTAGTATCATATAAATGCCTACGAAGACAAGGTACGGACCACTCTCGCCAGTATTTGTGTGTTATTTAATAACCAGGCAGAAGGCTGAGAAAATAATTTAGGATGTGATCTTCAATTTAATTGTTGCTACGTAGACTATTGATTCGCAGACTGGAAGAGATTAAAATGCACATTTGATTTTATTAGACTTACTACGAAATTGGGCGCAAAAGAAGCACTTGTATCAATATAAGTATACAGAAGAAGACAAAGGTAGGACCTCCTTGATATTTGTATTATCCAGGCAGGAAGCATGAAAATAATTTGGGATGTGATCTTTGATTCAAGTGTGCTACATGAACTATTGAATTCCACCGTATGGAGAGACCCAAAATGCATTTGATTTTTATTAGACTTACTACAGGGGTGGTACAAAGACGCTTGGTATCATTATAAGTATACAGAAGAAGATAAGGTAGAGGACCTCCTTGATATTTGTACTTTCTTATCAGGCCAGGCTGAAAGGAAATATTTGGGTCGAATCTCAGTTCAAATTGTTGCTACACGTTGACTGTGAATACAGGCAGCAGCGGGCTGGGAAGAGAACTCAAGATGCGCATTTGATTTTGTGTACTACTACAAAGTGGAAGCGCAAAAGGCAGCAGCAGAGTATCATCATTCTAGAAGAGAACAAAGGTAGGACACTCTCCTTGATATTTTGTGCTATTTATCCAGGTGAGGAGGCTGAGAGAAAGTAAGTTCAGGATGTGATCCTCAGTTCAAATTGTTGCTACGCATGAGCTATTGGATACAGGCAGCAAGACTGGAGGATCAAAGTCAGGTTGATTTTATTGCTTGCTAAAGAGGTGGAGGCGCAAGACAGCAGTATTGTATAAGTATGCAGAGGAACAAAGGTATCCTCTTGATATTTATAGAAATATACCACTTATTTCTTCGGATTTAACTGTATCAGAATAGTTACCAATGGGTTCTATGTAATAACTTATTAAAGAGACACAGCAATGGAAAAAACTCTTCCACATCATAATTGCCACATAACAAAGAAATAATTTATTAATATTGTTTCATTTCATTGCAGCTTATCAATATTTTTTTGTAGGACATTATGAAAGTGGCATACCAACATCAGTTCTAAAGACAACATATTTAGTCACCTTCATGAGAAAAATACGAAAGATTTTCGATCTTAAGTTAGTTGCTATCGAGTTTCAGGAAATTCTATGAATCCCATGGAGAATTTTTTTAGATTCTTTCTTTTTACCGAATCAAGAGAAGCAGCAGGACCTTGCCTTCCTTCCTTGAAATCTCCCTATATTTAAAACCAAACAAACCAATTTCAGGATATTCACGTGCAGTCAGTATATTTAAATTTCTGTTGCTACTAATGGTGGTAGAAAATTTGAAAATGTTGTCACTTTTGAACCTTTTTTTTCCTTATTTCACATAGGCTGCTTAATCAAAATGGGAAAGTCTGATAAGTCTAGCATTTTCTCATATAATTTTATTGCACTAGATTCCACATTTTTAAGAATTTCAACTTTAAAACGTTAGGTCTCGATAATTATGCATTCAAGAATGGCAAGATGCTTTTATTTCTGCTCAATAATTGGCAGAAATAAAAGCGTCTAGCATTTTCTCATATGTTAACTTATTCCCTTCGGCCCTGGAGTCTTAGTATTAGGACACATCTTTATATTGCACTAGATTCCACATTTTTAAGAATTTCAACTTAAAAACCTTAGGTGTTAATAATCATGCATTCAAGAATGGCAAGATGCTTTTATTTCTGCTCAATAATTGGCAGAAATAAAAGCGTCTAGCATTTTCTCATATGTTAACTTACTCTCTTCGGCCCTGGAGTCCTAGTATTAGGACACATCTTTATAATACACTAGATTCCCTATTTTTAAGAATTTCAACTTCAAAACCTTAGGTGTTAATAATTATGCATTCAAGAATGGCAAGATGCTTTTATTTCTGCTCAATAATTGGTAGAAATAAAAGCGTCTAGCATTTTCTCATATGTTAACTTATTCCCTTCGGACCTGGAGTCCTAGTATTAGGAAAAATCTTTATATTGCACTAGATTCCACATTTTTAAGAATTTCAACTTCAAAACGTTAGGTCTCGATAATTATGCATTCAAGAATAGCAAGATGCTTTTATTTCTGCTCAATAATTGGCAGCAAAATCGTAACAGAGAAAATAATGGAGGCTTCTGACCATCTGCAGTCAAAAGGCAAGTGCATGTTTTTTAGTTCTCAAAAAAATTATCATATTTAATCCTCTGCTTTTTGAAAAATTCCATAGTATAAATCATACTATTTCTCCCTAATTCAGTGTTTTTAACGTAAAAATAATGAAGAATTGCACTACAAATGAGAATCAAACATTTTTTTTCTACTAATAGGACATCAGGGCTTAGAGCAAACAACATGAAGTTTTATACTTGTTCTATTATTAGAACACCAGGTCTATAGTACAAAACTTTTACTTTGTTTTAAAGTTAACGATATTTCTTCTGAAAAAACATTGTATTGGATGTAAATTTTGCATATTTTACAGTTATTATTCAATTATTAACCATTAAAATTGATGCAAAATTGAAAACGGGGGGGACGAGGTAGTTCAGATAAATGTGTTACAGAAGCTGGCAAAATGGCTGTAGTGAAATGGTACGGCAATCGTGCGGACATAGTTAAAAGATGGAGCAAAAATGATGTCACTTTTGTTAAAGTTTCCTGGCCTGAAATTGTAAAGTTTTACAATAAAGTATGGGCGAGGGTGGATAAGCATGACTTATGAATGCCATTGTACCGAACGGCTATAAGGAGAAAAAAATGAACCCTCTGCATCATCGTTAATTGTTTCAATATAGCAATATTTGGTCAAGGTACAAAGGAGACGCAAATTGCTGGCATTCCCCAGAAAAACTAAATAGATTTATTGGACTTCACTTTTCAAATAGCAGAAGATCTCTTATTTTCAAATCAGTCAGTAGCGCCTACTAAACCCGGACGACCATCAGGTAACAGCCCTGCTGTGCCACCTTCGAAGAAAAAGTTAAATCAGTCAGACCTTCAATGTTGGGAGATTTGATGGGTTAAACTATATTGTTGAAAGAAGCTCAAAGCAACAAAGGTTCTATTTTCAAAACTTCATATTTTTGTGTGTTGTTCTTATTTAAGCAGCTGGATTTGCGATACTTAGCATAAAAATTCTTATACATTTTTTTTTTAAATTCATAAACAGTCTAAGGTAAAGGTAAAAAGGGTAAGATGTATCGATTTCACAATATCGCAAAATTATTCTAATTTTGAAATTTTTTATTAGCTTTAATTTTCATCCTTTAAAATATTGTGATATAAAAAGGTGTTCAAAAAAAATTTTACACTTCAATCCTATATATAAATCTCCTTCAAATAATCTCATTTAACTGAAAATATTAATTCATAAAATTTGGTCACAGTAACCCATTTACTCATTTCTTTAGTATAAATGGGAATCCCCTCTCTAAAATATAAAAAAAATATTAAATATTTCTTCGTGTGTAGTGTTTTTTGTTATTTCACAATATTTGCCTGTTGATTTCGTGTTTAAAAAATCTTTTACAGTAGTTAGATGTGTGAGCGACACTGAAGTCTACCTTAGTAGACTGTAGACGTCACAGAAAGTATCAACGGAATCATAATAAAGCAGATATTTAATATTATATTATGCTTTCTTTCAGTGTGCGCATCCACATACATGAGCGTATATTTTTGAAACGGCAGGAATTATGACAACTTTTGTGTGAAAATTCGGCAAATAATTCTATTTTCGAAGACTCTAAAATTAATAAGGTATCTGAGGGTAATATGAGAAGTGTTGCTGAAACAGCCACGTTGAACGAATCCGTAGGAAGGAAAATACTGGTTTTTCAGAGAAATATCTTTTTTATTCTTAACAATAATAACTTATTCTTTCTCGTTTTCAACTTCGGCAAGGCATTAGCAAAATGGCTGCTTTCTTGAAATGACACTAGAACTACCAGCTCTGAGCACCTGTAGCTACCCATGGGGATTAATATACTTAATTTTTTGTTACAACTGATAGTGGTAGGGAAAATATAGAAAATGCTTTACTTTCCTATACCCGCGACCACCCGCTGGTGTGGAGCAGGAGATTGGAGAATGGGATGGCAGCTCAGGTGTCGTCATTTTTATCTGACCGCGGTTCAGAATTACGAGATCCGTCCCAAAATACCCCTCGTGTTCCTTCGAACCGGGGTGTTAATCTAACTTAAATTCCTTCTCCCGCTTCTCGGGAATCGGAACAAAATATCGAAGTTTCGTCTAAGACTAGATTTTCTTTATATGGTGACTTCAAGATGCCTGGGTTAGAACTTCCGAAGCAAAGAATGTCCATACTGGGACCAGCAGAAAAGCGTCTTTCACAAAATTACCAAATAACGACCTCTCTAATACATGCCGCGCTGCTAAGGGTATGGAAAGTTTTTGATTTAACATTAGACATAAACTATAAAGAAGAAGCAGAAGATTGTAGGCTTCTGAACACCGCCTTTAGAAGACTGCGACCCATTAGAAAAATCATTTATTTGCAGTTTCAGGAAGAGGAAAAAAGATTTGACTCTTAAATTGACTGCCGAAATTCTGAATTTTTCGGTATGACATATATTCTTCGATACAAGGGAAATAAATCATACACTTGCTTTCATCCATCTCCGTTAGAATTGGAAAATGCTGGCCTTACTTCAAAAATTGCGATATGATGAGAACTGTGCCGCACTGCGAATATCCATGTGAACCATTATATTTACTTTCCTGTTGCCCACGATTAGTCGCAGTGAAAAATATGTAAAAGCACCTTCAATATTTCAAACGCATTTTTTCCGATGCCCGTACCTCAAAGAACGATAAAATTGAAGGTTCTGCTAAATCTAGTATATTTGGGTTATCACCAAGCCTCAACCACTCGACCGACTTTGGCAATTTTGATGTCATGTGAAAGCTTATGATGTCTAGATATGTAATCGATTCCCGGAGAGGAACTGCCGAAGCAAGCACAGTGTAACCTGCGAAAGCCGAGAAATTGTCTTTCAAGTAGTGAAGGAAAAAACAAATCGGTCCTAAATTTCGAGCTAGCAGTGGTTTCCCATATGATATACGTAACTACATTTTATAGACACCTAAACAGAAAATATTCTCTGGTCTATATTCATTACAATTAACACATTAGGACGCGTGGGGGTCATTTTATGACCCCAAGCGCTCGAAAAACTCAGATCCATAGAAAACTAGCCATCTATTCATTACTTTCTTATCAGTAGCTCAGTTAGTCATTCCCCACTGCCTTTTCTGAGTATTTAGAAAGTATTTCCGGAATTTTTCTTCCCCTAATACACGTTTGGTCAGTTACTGGGGATATTAGATGACCCCTCGCGTCTTTCCGTATGTTCCACAGGCTAGTTATTAAACGTAGATGATACGGTCAGCTCGTTATTTTCCTTACCGAATTGAAGTATTTAAGAGTTTCTCATAATGCCGACTCCAGAAGAAAAAGAAGTGGAGCGTTTACGTAAACTTCTTGCTGAAGTTGAAACTCATGGAGATCCAGACTTTGGCAATGAAGACAATGGACCTGAGGATGTTTTAGAAGATATTTTTTCAGATCATGAAAGTTTCTGCGAACATGATACGGAATCGGAAGAGAACGGATATTCTGGAAATGAAGATGTGAATAACTTGGAATTGTTTTCATAAAAAGAGGGCATTGAGTGGAGAAAAACAAAATGTATGCAAAATATTCGTTGCCATAATATTGTGTCGCGCCTACCTCGAACAAAAGGACCAGCGAAAGATGTGACAAGCCCTGTGAAGAGTTGGGAGTTATTCAACAATGATAACATGATACATTTAATTGTAGAGTGAACAAATAAGTTAATCGAGAAATGCGCACCACGCTTTTAACGTAAAATATATGCTCGAAAAATGATCCTCTAGAAATCCGTGCTTTATTAGTGTATAATAATGGAGTAGATTTGATTTGTGTTGATATCTAATGTTGTGTAATTAATGTCTAAAAATCAAAAGCGATATTTTTGCAACTAAATATGTAATAATCTTAACAGTGCAAGGTTGAATTTTAGTTTGGGGTCATTTTATGACCCCCGCACGTCTTAGAGTTAGATAAGGATACGCGCGTTCTCTTGTGTTAATAAGATGAATGAATTAAAGTAGTTAATTTCTTGTATTTAATTATTTTGCTGTATTGTTGAGCTCTGAAAATGCTAACTTCGAATATTTACTGATGCCTAGGTTCGGATGTGATACATCATGGGAGATATTCATATTCTGACTCTTTACCCTTTATAATTCGTGGTAGGTATACTTTGTTACAAGCATGGAAAGTCGCTTCCCAGCAATGTGAGTCTTATGGTTTTGAAGAGAGTTTTACAGGGATAAGTATGGGATGACTAGCAGCGGCCACGTCTGGTTCCCCGACCTTGGCAACAAACTTGGCTATCATCTTGGCGACAAATTGGGATCTCAAATGTGCTGGAATCTTCTCGATATTTTCATTAGGAGAGAAGATACGCTTGAATGTACTAGAAGATTCCATGTGACGTCACGGCCTGCCGGGGAAGACTACATAAGTGGAGTGCTTGAATGACGGGGTGTGTTGATCCATTGGGAACGACTTTAGAGCTTGGTCCGCAGTGCGAGCTAGGAAGCTGGTGAGCTGAGCTCTATTGAAAGTGCAGTTATTGTCGTTACTAGATATTTGCTGACTGTTTGTGCTGTTAAAAATCAAAGTTCTCAACTGTTATTACCTGTGGATTGTTGTCTATTGACATTGGTAATCTGTGCAAGAACTATTGTTTCCTGTACCAGTGCTACGTGTTTTCCTGCATATTTGTAAATAAACCTTGTTCTCCATTATACTGCGTGTTGCACTGTTTACACCACAGAAAGACTTTTGCAACAACTTATTACCAACTTCATCAATTTTTAAATGCACTTTTTAATGCTTCAGCAAACGCACGGGTCCTCTTTGACCCCACACTTTCTCTTTTGTTAAGAAATTCTAAGAATTTCTGAAAACTTGCACCTGTTATTTCCTGTACCTTCATGAGGGAGTTAAAAGAAGGAGATAACAACAGTAGAAACCGATGAAACGGGGTTTCACGCTCTTAGTGGGGGTTAAAATTGACCCTTGCGTGTGCTAGCGTTTCACATTCATTTAGCGTTTTGGCTATGACAGCATACGAACGTGCGCAGCAGAGAAGAAAAGAATACAGAAAAGGCATGGTAGAAATGAGATAATTTCAATTTTCTTTTTTGAGATTAAAAATGGCATTTGTGTCTCAAATTCAAGTTATTTGTACGAAAAAATATTCTTACACTTTGACCATATTTTATTCTTGTGCAAATAGCCAATAAAATAAATAAGGGGAAAGTGTCTAACAATTTGGAGTCAAAATGACCCTGCGCATGCGCTAATGTTCCAAAAATGGGAGTGTGTGCTTTCTTTCTTTTCGCCGCAGTAAGCCCCCAACATGGAACCGTGAACGTATTCTGACATTTGAATGGGCATACTCAGAAAGATATATTGAAAATAAAAAATAACTACAAAGTAAAGACGACATTACAATACACACACTTTACACAAAGTTTCTTGGTTATAATATATGAACTAAATGCTAATAACAAAAATATGAAAACAAAACTCACTAGTCATAAAATTACATGAAAACCTTACAGATGATTAAGATGAAATGAACAGTACTAAATAAGTCCGTTAGTATAATATATGAATGAAAATTGACGATAGTACCTGTACAGAGAAAGGCAATACCAAGTACGTAAGTATAACATACTTGGAGATTTTTTGTACAGCCTGAGGGAACAAATTATTTAAAACATGAAATGATTGGGATGATTTATAAACTGTATTAGTGGACTTTTCAAGAGGTTTAGAAATTGTTCTGAGTCTAGATTTGGTGATAGAATGGATTCGTTGTCCAGGAGAAATTTCACTAGGTTCCTTGTTTTAATCCTGGATAATTTATTTCTTATGACTCTATTCCACCAGACTCTTTCGAGATCCAGGGTGGGTTTCGAGATGTGAAAAGGAGTGGTGAATTGACAGCTGGTGGCGTAATGAAGTGAATCGCCCACAGCATTCAGAGTCTTTAATGTGGAAGCGTTTGCAATATGATGGAAATGGGCCGTGGACAGTGGCGAAGATTATGTCTTGTCACTTACCCAAGGAGTATGGGTAAGGGAAATTTTGGTTAGGATTCGGTGGATGTTCCTTCCAGTTAAACCTTTGTCCCATTCTTCTTGCCAGAGCCGAAGACTAGAATTTTAAATGATACTTTTTAGAAGGATTATTGCAGATGGATATTGCAAGGGGGATCCTGAAGATGTGACCTGCGTGGCTAAGGCATCTGCTGCCTCCTTACCATTGTGGCCCACATGTGCTTTAACGTATCCGAGATAATTGGAGGAGTGAATGATTAGAATTATTTGGACTTGTTGGGCTTGCAATTGAAACTGAGCTGACTGCCTTGAAGCTCGACTGACTGTTATTCCATATCTTGACATTGTGCTAAAGGGTTAAGGTTGGCATAAGTTCTCGCTTAATTTTTCTTTGAAACAAAAACCTAGATGTTCAAATATCCTTTCTGAAACCATAACGATATGTCTCGACTTGATAAGTAATAATTAACTCGAAAAAATATTTAACAAAAATTGATGTCATCGAATACGCTAAATAAGTTTTTTTTTCTTCAATAAATTTCAATCCCAAAGCCATTTTACTATAACACTACTAGAAGAAATGGCCTTTTAAAGGGTAAAATTAATGGCAGAAATTCTGAATTCCTTCAAAAATCGTTTTAAATCTATTTCGAAATTAAATCTTATTCTTCATTGTTTACAACTCTACGAGCACCGAAATGCGCTTCTCTTGCTTGAAATCATCCAATTAGATGCCAGATTCTTGATGCCTACCTTTAACTATCCATGCGAGTCATTTTATTTAATATTTTCCAGCAATTGATAGTGGTAGGCAAAATATGGAAAATTTTCTAAAGCGCTTTTCTCTATTACATTCTCTCTATTACATTTAGAAGATCTATAAAAATTGAAAATACTACTACGTCTAACATTTCTGGATAGAGCAACATGAAATTTTTTGGGCTGGAACTATCGAAGCACGACTTTTAAAACCTGGGACCAGCGTGAAAGTGCCTTTCACGTAATGATGGATTCAAAGGCATCGTTAATATATGATCGAGCTAAAAACAGCATGGCATGCTTTGGATGTAACCGTAAAGATTAAGTATAAATAAGAAGACTATCTACTCTAATGGTATTCTTAGAATGATCCATATTGTACCAAGCATTGAAAAAAATTAATAATTTAAGAAAATCTTAAACATGTGATTGTCTAGGCCTATGTATGCACAAAAAATCAAAAAATTACTTAAGTTTTATTAGTTTAGTATGTACAGCCTATCCTGAAAACAGGACAAGAGTACAATCAGTTGATATTACTCCTTACTTAGTTGGAAGGGGAGAAAGCATTTTATGCATAGTACAACGTTGCACTTTTTGCAGATAGTTGTTGGTTTTACTGCACAGAGTTTCAGCTGGAATCTACTTTGTCTGTTTTCAGGTTTTGTACAATAACATGTGCATTTTTAAGCTTTAGAAAATTGTCATTAGCTTGTTGACCACCTAGTTTTCTGCAAGATAGATTCCTTGAAATAGAAAGTACAGAATAGGCAAATGTTCTGTCTTAGAAAATTAAGCAAGTTCAGGCAATCATCACTGAATAGCTAACTGAGCTTCCGTGAAGCAACAAAGGCTGTTTCAAAAGAATTAAAAAATAAAGGCCAATATTATGCTTTTCCATGAACTGATGTAAAATTATCTGCTACACGATTATAAAAACCGGTCAACTCCGTTTCTATATTTTTCATAAGATGAAATGCACATTGGTAATGGATTGTTCATCGCATATTGTTTCTTCTACTTTCTTCGTAGACGAATCATCAATATCCTCAGTGTCGCTCAGTGCGTCGGGATCTGGAAGTAAAATCATTTATTCACTGTCTATGTCGTCTAAATCACTACCATCTAAAGTCCACAAAAATTCCAGGGTTTCCTGTGCAGTTAAAAACTTACGTGACATTTTAAAATTGTAGCATGAAAATAATTTTCAAAAGAAAACATGTTTCAAGCATGCGAAAGCGGAGAAAACAAGGTGTGCATCGATGAATTTCAAAATACAACAGTCTGCATGAGCGTCATATCTCAATTCTTTGAGACCAATTGACTCCATCCAACATGTCTGGTCATGATATGCACCAAGGGCCTGTCAGACAGACTGCTGGTGCCTGTATTACTTGTAAAGGTGCAATCTTTGAAATTCAGCAGTGGAAAGAAGGACCTTCTCCAACCCAGATAGCACGTAAGTTTCCAGCAAGTTTGATTTTGACTTGATATTATTTTGTCATGGCGAATTTGACGAGTCAAACTTGAAACGAACTTGCCACAAGTTCGCCGTGACAAATAGCGCCAACTCCTTGCAATGCAAACTTGCTACAAGTTCGCCGTGACAAACCTCACGTTTGCAAAAAAAGCTTAGCACAAAGAGATAATTATCTTTGTCTCTGTTTTAAAAAAAACATCCGATTTTTAATAGCACCTCCTAGACCGTTTTTCTTTTTATTAATTCAATAAATCAATGATAATTTGTAAGAAAACTAACTTTTTTATAAAAAAAAAATTGAAACATTTTCCATCTTTTTACTAAATATAGCATTCTAACTTTAAAGAAAACTATATCGCCTTTTTCTTAATGTTGAAATTTTAACGTTTATAAACAAAATTAAACCGAAAAAACAGTCAATGTTTGTTGAAAAATAATATCTTATACATTTTGTCCCATTTTAAAGTAATTACTTTTGAACTCTAATTTCATAATTTATTCTACTAGCGAAACGTAGTTATTAGCGAAAATCGATCTCTCTTTGACTTCAAATCATATTCTCAACTCAAAAAATTAATGAAATCAAGAAAACAGTTTAAAATAAGTCGTATACGAATCGAATCGAAAGATGTATTAGCGAAATCTATCCTCTCCTCTCAGAGTTTAACTGGCCCAGTGGTTAACGCGCCAGCTGCGGAACCGGTAGATCGCGAGTTCTAATCCGGGTTGTGTTCGTACTCTGTTTTTTCTATAATTTGCAATGAGTTTGACGCTGCAAGCTTGATGCAAGTTCGTCCCATGATGACTTCGAAGCTTGCGTTAACTTGTTTCAAACTTGTTGCAAGCTTGCATTCTTGTTATGTCAAACTTCTCGCAAGCTTGCACTCTTGTCATGTCAAATTTGTGGCAAGCTTGCTTCAAAATAAAATTGCTATCTGGGAATACTAACTGATTGGAGTTAGGTAGTAATGCATTCTACATTGTCCCATTTATAGGAAGATCGAAAATGTAGTGAAAACTGATCCTCTAGATTATTTTTGGCGGTGATTTTTAACTAGTAAAAAATATGGAATATTACCTCAACAATGTGTGTTGTGCGAAAGGTGCACATTTTGAATCGCTTTAAAGTGAATGCAACGTGGGCTTGCATTGCCCACTATGTGCAGCCTACTTATGGTAACGCCATCTGTAGCGCCATCTATCGGCGCAATTTGCAACTAAAATTTTGAGGGTTTTGTATCAGGTTCTTACGGTTTTTTAATAAACATACCACTGTTTTCATGCTTCTATCTATCGCTGTTGCCGAGTTATTTATTTTCAAAATTAGAGTCCACCGTGAAACACCCTGTAAATCGACAAGAAATTAAATCTAAGCAATACTAGTAATCATCGAATTTAATACGACAAATTGACTTGTAAAAAATATTTGGAAGATTGAAGTTAAAAAAGACAACGTCTAACAAACTCTTTAGTTATATATTGAATACATCATATTCGAGTCAATTTCCAGGCTCTGATTTTTACTTCTCTTTTTCGTATATGTATTATACAAAAAAGTGGTGCATTATTAGCTTAATTCAAACAGGGGCGGGTCTTCAGATATGATACATTCATGAGGCCAAATAATTCATTTTTGGAAAATTGTTAATGCCTCTTTCTTTCTGTTTCTAAACATAAAGTTTCAAAAACGCAAAGAGCTAGTTATATAAAATTTCTAATACATTCTTTACTGCAGAGTTATAGAAATCTGTCAAATTCTGAATAAAATTTGTTAGAAGAATTCAGCCTCTCTCCATGTAAATACGATAACTTATATCAAAAATTGAATTAGGTAGATGGAGATACTGAATTTATAGTTGTAGGATAAATTTCTACCAAATCCACCATTCGTTTGTTAATCTATCCATCTTTTTATTGTTAGGTATGTGTTTGCAATAAAATAAATGAGCCAAGTTCAGTAAGATAACTAATTTAGCTGCGGGAAGTAATTTAAATAATTTTGGAATGCTTTCTTAAAATTAAAATTGCTGTTATCCTGAATTCTGAACTCACTCGATGAACGGTAATTGGCACAAAGTTTAAGCTCGATTGTGTTCACCGTACTTTGAAATTTAACTACCAAAGCAACCTATCGTATAAGTATGAGAGAAGTCAAGGACAGGACTCTCCCCTTGATTCCTGTGGCAGACTATATAAAATATTTCTTGGAATTTAACTGCTTCAGAACCAAAATATGTTATAAAATTTTAAAAACATATAAACAGAAAATATTCTTTACGCCATATTTATTATTATTAATAAGAAGAATTTATTACCTAGGCCCTTTTCTTTTCACAATTATAAACGTTTGTTGTAGGCCTTTGAACGTGACATGTGCAGATTTTAATAACGGACTGCCAGAAAATGGAGGAAATATTTAATTGCATTTTCAAAAACTTGACATAAATTACGATTGTTAGTTTAGTTATTTTAACGCCCCGCTTTTACCCTTTGCGGTGTAAGACATTAAAGTTTTTGAAATAAGATTGAAAAACATCATAAATGGGTTTAGTTTACAGTCTCGACATAGAATCTACAAAACAAATTTTAAAAAAAACTTACTTCATTCCGAGGGGGGTCGCCCTCCTTTGGATTCAGCCCCCTCGAATGATAACCCCCTTAGATACAACCACCTTGATACACTCAAAAAATATTGTTGAATCTTACAGAAAATCATAAAGTAAAACTTCAAGAATATTGGAGGAAAATTTACGAGTTAATTTGCTAAAATTGTAAACGGAAAGAACTTAAAAAAATTCTTATCTCTGAGTTAAAGAATTTTCCCAAACTTTATCTCTAATAATTCCTATTCCGAAACGAAATTTCATAAGGCTGCTATACACATTCTAAAAGGAGTAATATTAGCCCTATCCTAAACCTATTATCTCACATTTATAGTTGAATTTAACGGTTGAGAAGCGAGTAAAATTAGGTGTGCCATCAGGTGGCACACTGCGCCGCAAAGGATTACAGCGGAACGAGGTCTTTGAAATGATGACAAGAAATGAGATAGCACCGTCTTCTATAAACTTCCGGACCACACAAGCAGGGGGACGTTCCTCCAGCAAGCCCGCATGCATAAAAACCAATCCCACTATAGGCGCCTATGGGAATGTCTTTTACCACGCCAAGTTGATCATTGTGCCCGCTAGGGTTTCCGTATTTACTTTGATTGGCGCGAAACTGAGTTTTTTCTTCTATGCGTTTTGAAAACCGTCCATCTTTATTTGCAATTAACAACTAACAACAAATTATTTTCAACTTTAAGACACTCAAGAAGGAATTCATTCTACTTTAAGTCACACACATACACACACAAAAAACTACAAAGTAGAAATGTTTACATCCTTGTATCAGATTGCATCTCTCGGTTGTCGTCGCAATAGAAAAACTCTACAAAGCATTTCTCGCCAAAAAGCGAAATATCGTCAAGGTTAGGTTAGGTTAGGTTATATTAACGTCCCGTTTTGAAGCAACACGAGGGCTATTTAGGGACGGACCTCGTAATTTTGAACCGCGGTCATATGACGAGGACGACACCTGAGCTGGCACCCCCCTCTCCAAACTTCCGCGCCACACCAACGGGAGGACGTTTGGCCACTACGTATGATTTAGCGTGCAACAGGCCCCATACACGGCGGATCTTCAGTGGAATCGGGTTTCGAACCTGCGACCCTCCGGTCCCGAGGTCGAGACCTTACCACTAGGCCACCGCGGCCTCGAAATATCGTCAAATATTGGGATCGAAAACACTCCCCATAGGCGTCTATAGTGAGATTGGTTTTTATGCAGCCCGCATACAAGGCGTATCTCCAATGTATTCGAGTTCCGAACCTGGAATCCTCCGTTCCTGAAGCCTAGAATTCACCACTATACTACCGTGGTCCCGTTTAAGAATGTTAAAGTTTTCACCAAAACTCTGAAATTTTTTGGAAATGCAGATCTGCATGGAAAATAAATAATTTTTATTACGTATCGAACTTGGCAAACACAGAAGCATGCCTAGCATACTTAAAACCGTTAACGCGACGACAATTAATACAGCGGCAAATAGCCATGAGAGTTTTTATAATCAAAGTTTTATTATAACTTCTAGTGGTAAGGGTTAATATGTAAAAGTGCGGTTGAATTTTGAAGGAATTTTTCCCTAATCCTGCTTCTCGATGAACTCTAAAAATTGAAGCTTCTGCTTACTCTATCACTTGGTGGGGAAGCTAACTTCTGATTCAATCTACCGCAGCAGAAGCAGATCACGCTGGGAATAGCAAGAAAAAAGTTTCCATGAAATGAACAAATCAACGATCTAGTTAATACAAACAGATATACAAATATAGCCAAAATTAAAAAAGGAAGGTAATAAAAGCAATCCCAGAGTAATTTGAAGTAAAAGAAAAGCAAAAAGCAAAACAATGAATCCATTCTAGTTCACTTTATTGTCGTAATTTTTCTAACTTTATTTCTTTTTACAATAAAATTCTTTAGTTCTTTTAATTTTATTTTATGATAATTAAAATATTTTTTCTCATTCTAGTTTTAAATTTTGCTTCCTTTTTAATAAACTTATTTTTTTAAAATTTGTTATTTTTTTTCTTGTTGATTGTTTGCATACTAGTTAATACAGGGTGTACACAAATAAAGTGACTCATTTCAAAAATTAATAATAAAATACTAAGAATGTTGGAACTACGGTTTTTTAAAAAAGATAGCGCATCTCAAAGAGTGTTTTTCAGATAGGTAACATGCCATTTTGGTGGTCTTGGGAGTCGTAAATTACTGGAAATCAAAACCTTGTTTAGAGTCATTATCTGAGAAAATATTAAAACTGAAAGAAAAATAAAAGCATGCATTTGTAATGAATTTTACGCCCTTTAATTTGTTAATTCACATGTTGTGTGAAAACTGTATAGTTTTCCTGACATTCAAGAAAAACTGAAAAAAGATACCAGAAAAGACGCATCGGCTTCTGCTGATCGGTAGCCATTGCGCACGGAATTTTTTCGCTGCAACGAATTTATAACTGCGTAACGCCGCGTTACTTATCTGAAAAAACTTTTTAAAATGCGCTCTTATTTTAAAAAACCGTAGTTCCAACACTTTTAATTTCTTTTTTTAATTTTTGAAATGAGTCACTTCATTTGTGTACACTCTGTACATCTCGAGTTGGCACGAGCATTGGATTTTTTTGTTCCAACCCTAGAGATTAACTACAAAGAAGAAGACCACCTGCTCAGAATGAAGATAGATATTTAGAGAAAGTTGCATTCGAACAGCTTTCCATTAAATTTTTGATAAACAATGAAGTTCAGCTGTCGCCTGCGTGCCCACACACATTTGCTTTTGTTATTAGTAGAGATATATATCGGGGCAAGCAGGAAGTTACAACTTAAGTAGATACGGATGTAACTAAGGATAATAGATTTTAATACGAAAATTTTACTTGTAAAGGAATATTTCGTCTTTTGAATTGAAAAGAAGTGAACTTCCAACACACACTCGTCAGATTTACATGGAATACACAATTTCGTAATTCCAAGCAGCTAATTTTTTTCTTTCTTTTTCGTACATTAAATACAGAAAAAAAATGTTTAGTAATCTTCAAAAAATTGGAACTCGAAATTTTCACTGAGTTCAAAATTATTGCATCCAAAAGTTTAACTAATACATTTTTTGAAATGTCTCCCGTTCTGTCTGGGAACACAATTACTCAAAAACGCAGCGAGATAGTTGGATTAAAATTTGTCGTGCATTCTTTATGCAACAGCCATAGAATTATATAAAATTTTGAACAAAATAAGTCAAAGGACGCCAATCAGTCAGAACTGTCCACTTGATATCTGAGGCAGTGTATATATTAGGGTGGAGTGAAAACAAATCAAAATTTGATTAATGTAAAGTAATAGTGCGGAAAAATTGCCTTTTAAATATAATATTTTACCACGTAAAAGAATTTTAATGGCAAAAAACATCTTGAGGTTCCGCTCACGGCTTGAAATTGACCGATATTGCATCAAACCTGAATAAAGTTACGAGGCTTTCTTCAAAAATAAAAATTTGATAAATTTGATGTAATAGCGTGAAAAAGTTGGCTTTTGTATAGATTATACACCATGTATAAGCATTTTAATAACAAAGTATATTTAAAGGTTCCGCTCAGTCCTTGAAGTTGAACAATAATGCGTAAAAATTGAATAACATCATAATGCACCGTAGAATGAGAAAAAAGTATTAGAAGTTATTACTGTGGAAATATTAGCTTTGATATAGATTCATTTTTTATATATGTACACAAGTTAGCAAGTAAAAACATTTGCATACATTATAAAAGATAACTTGATCCTCCACTCAGCGTATGAACTTGACAGCAAAATGTGAAATTTCTATATGATAGAGAACAAAGATTAAATATAAAAGAATGAATCCAGCTTGGAACAGCTCACAAAAGTTACACCTTGAAACTAAAGATGTTGCTCAATAAATCCTTACGCTTTTGAGACCTCAAACTGTAACCTGATTGCAAAAAACTAAACATAGTTTGGCGGGTAACTTGACTTGCTATTTATTAGCTCGACAATTGACGATATTCAGCTTTAGTGTTAAATTGTGACATAAGTTGCCTGGACTCCAATCTGACTCTAATAAATCCATCTCTCTTGGTTGCACCACAAACTGCAGCTGAAGCCTCTGTGACTAATTTAACGCATCGTTCCACTGATTGAGTATGACATGGGTAGTTTTGAAAATCATACCCTTTTAGCAGGCACGCCACGAACCACCATTTGTTTCAAAACTTCCCATTGTAAGTGAAGGTTCCGCTTTTCCCCAATTCTGCCAATCGACGAGTTCATGAGCTGGCAAACATCAAATAAGTGCTGTTGATCAGTACTTAAGTCTTTTCTATTTATTTCTGGAAGTTTAACTTCACTTAGCTCAAACGGTACAATTGGTAACTGTTCACAATCAACTAATTCTTTTCCAATGATTCCACATAATGCACGTGGTCCTCTAGTTTTGCTGTGACTAGCGGCCAGTGCTCTAAAAATTCGTCAAAACGAGAACCTGGAACATTATCACACTCAAGGTGGTTAACGACGACAAATCACATTTTGCGATTTTACATGACGACTTATAGACCATCACAAAGTTTATACACACTAGCAGAATACATTATAAAATTGTATGCACCAATGTGGTTTACTATTAAAATTCACCACTCCTGCAAAGATGGTTCCAAACAAGTCTTTGAAACAATAAAGAAATAACGTTATCTCTCTGCTCAATTGAAAGCTGTGATTCAGCTCAATGGTTACTTTGGCAGTCCAGAAAATATACCAATAGCGATGATTACAGATGATTGAAACTTCTTCATAGAACTTGGTTTGCGTCGGATTATGGCGGCAAGAGCAAGGGAATCGATTGGACAACGAATGTTTACAATTCCTACCTGCTGAAAGGGTTTGATTTTTAAAACTACATATGTCATACTCAATCAGTGGAACGATGCGTTAAATTAGTCACAGAGGCTTAAGCTGCAGTTTGTGGTGCAACCAAGAGAGATGGATTTATTAGAGTCAGATTGGAGTCCAGACAACTTATGCCACAATTTAATTGAATATTGTCAGTAGTCAAGCTAATAAATAGCAAGTCAAGTTACCCACTAAATTATGTTTAGTTTTTTGCAACGAGGTTACAGTTTGAGGTCTCAAAAGCGTAAGAATTTGTTTAGCAGCATCTTTAGTTTCAAGGTGCATCTATTGTGAGCTGTTCCAAGCTGGATTAATAATTTAATACTTTTATATTTAACCATTGTTCTCTATCATATGGAAATTTCACATTTTGCTGTCAAGTTCATACGCTGAGTGGAGGATCAAGTTATATTTTATTATGTAACTAATTGTTTTTACTTGTTAACTTGTGTACATATATAAAAATGAATCTATATTAAAGCTAATATTTCCACAATAATAACTTCTAATACTTTTTTCTCATTCTACGTTGCATTATGATGTTATTCAATTTTTAAGCATTATTGGTCAATTTCTAGGACTGAGCGGAACCTTTAAATATACTTTGTTATTAAAATATTTGTACATGGTGTATAATCTATACAAAAGCCAACTTTTCCACGCTATTACATCAAATTTATCAAGTTTTGAAGAATGCATTGTAACTTGATTCAGTTTTGATGCAATATCGGTCAATTTCAAGGCGTGAGTGGAACTTCAAGATATTGTGTGCCATTAAAATTCTTTTACGTGGTAAAATATATATACAAAAGGGAACTTTTTCGCACTATTAATTTACACTCATAAGATTTTGATTTTTTTCACTCCACCCTAGTATATATATAGACTCGAAAGATCTGTGTTAGAATAGTTTCCCATATATTTTACGAAATAATATTTTAAAGATGCATTAACAGAAAAATCATTTTCACTACATTTTATTCAATTAATAAGAGGAGTTTTTTAACATAGGTAATTCTTTTTGTCTATTTATCAACGCAAATTGTAAAGCTTTGAGTAAGATATTTTGCGAACATGATCAATTGAAAAAATATCGGACTATTAGACATGAAGAAAGCATTTAGTTAAATTTTCAAAAAGGTGAAAGAGTTCACCGTTCGAGAAGTCAAGCGGGCGACACTTGGGGTATTCTATATATTTTTCTGGATTTAAATGCTTCAGAACATTTTAATTACGCATCAACATCTTAAAAACCCATGTACTTAAAAAATCAAACACCATATTTATCGCAATTAGAAAGAGGGAACTTACGAACAAAGGCCATTTCTTTTACCTATTTCTCAAGCTTAATTGCCAAGCTCTGCACAAAGTAACTTCCCAATTAGCACAAGATGCTCAAGAATATTCATACGATATCTGTACGATGTTCTGCGGTATTCAGAATATCGCAGCAACATCGTGGAGATATCGCAAAATATGTTATGCTATTAGGGTTAGAACTAATGCAGCTGCTGATATCGGACAATGATACGTCAGACGAAATATTTAAATTCATTTTCAAAATATTGTGCGACTCTTAAAGTGCGAAATTTCAAATTGTTTCTGTAATGCAGATCTATCTTTTTTTCAGCCGACAGGCACCGAAACATGCCTGCCTTACTTGAAATCATAGCGAAACACCTCTTATGCTGCGATACTGTCATTACTGCTGCAATATATTTAAATGTTTGTTATAATTGATAGTGGTATGGGGAAAATATGAAAATGTGTGTTCGATCCTTTGATTCATTCGATTTGGCAAATTATTGAATTAATTAATTTAGGTGGAAGGTTTTTTTAACTCTCCAAAATCATGTTAAAGGCATGCATGTAAAACACTTTGAAAATCGTCTTTTGCTTAGTTGCAAAAATTAAAGATCTATAGGACCCATAAAGTGATAAGTGTTTTAGATATTTTTGCGCTTTTATTTTATAGCCTAAATTTTTTAGAAACAATTAGATTTAGAAAATAATTTTATTTAAAGCATTTTAAGTATTACACATTTATGTATATACTTTAAATATTTTAGAAGATACTGTCAAAAGTTTCTAAATTGCAACAGATTTTAGTACGAAAGATAATATTTTAGAGAATATTTGGTACTTTAAAAATAATTAAAATCCATCTTCTTAAGAAATTATTAGTTATATATAGAATAGTTATATATAGAATAAAAGAATTCGACATTAGGTCTTGAAATCAATATTTTTGCTATACGTAGAATATTAAATTCAGCCAGTCAACGGGAATAGATCAAAATGCAAACTCGATTCTGTTAACCATTCAAAAAAATTGAAGACACCTTGGACAGTATTTTATAAGTATGCATAGAAGGAAAAACGCACTCTCTTAATATCTGTTGAAGTTTATATATTTCTTCGGATTTCATTGCCTCAGAATACTTTCTCATATGCTCATAATAATAAAATTTTAAAGACTCATAAAGAATTATTTTTGACACGATTCTGTTTACCTTAATGGCGTAACATTCATTATTGATTCTGTTTAATATTCTACAAAATTTAACACACGATGCGCCGGATTGTACAGGTATGCGAGAAAATGAAGGGGAGTAAGCTTCTCTTAAAATCTGTGGCAGCCAATATACACTGACGAGCCAAAACATTATGACCATCCCCACATTTTTCAATGAACTCGTCTGGATGACGTGGAGGGCACGTGGTTAAGTGAGAATGGTATTTAACTGCTGCTGGAGAAGGTAAGTAATCATTCTTGCACTTACTTTTGCGAGTGATGGGAAAGACTGCTGATCTAAGCGAATACTCGGAATGAGTATCACCGACACTGCACGACTGGTAGCTTGTTCACGGTCTGCCGTTGCTGGTATTCATGCAAAGTGGATAAATGACGGTGACACCAGCAGTAGACGCCAAGGTGTTGGTCGTCCACGCGTCATCAAAGAAAAAGGACGTCGGAGACTGTCCCGCTTGATAAAGCAAAATCGGAGCAAGTGTTTGGAACACACAATCCAGCGGACACTGTTGGATATGGGAATGTGCAACAGACTTCCCACTCCTGTGCCTCTGTTCGCCAAGCGTCATCGTCAATTACGCCTACAGTGGGCCCGGTAACATTGAGACTGGACCATGGATGGAGTTTTCTGGTCGGATGAATCCCGATTTCTCATTCATCACATCGATGGTCGTGTCTGGTACGCCGTCTGCCAGGCGAATAGTTGCTCCCATCTTGTACAGCAGGTCATACACAGGCTGGTGGTGGCGGTATTATGCTTTGTGGGACGTTCTCGTGGGCGTCTCTGTGACCCGTAGTAGTGGTAGAACAGACCATGAAAGCTGCGAACTATCTGAACATCATTGCTGATCAGTTGAACCCTTACATGGTGTTTGTCTTCCCAACTGGAAATGGAATCTTCCAGCAGGACAACGCCTCATGTCACAGAGCTCGGATTGTGTTGGAGTGTTTCGAGGAGAATACTAATGAATTCCACTTATTGCCCTGGCAACCTAACTCGTCGGATCTTGATCCGATGGAGCACATTTGGGATGTCATGGAACGGCACCTCAGAGCTCAAACACCACCATGTCAGAATATCTCGACTTTGCGTGACCGCTGCTTAGACATTTGGTACAACCCGTTTCCAGTCATGTACCAAAAACTTGTGGCAGCTATGCCCAGGTGAGTTGCAGTTGTTTTGAAGGCCAAAGGAGGCGAAACGAGTTATTGAGTTGGTGGTCATAATGTTTTGGCTCTTCAGTGTATTTCTCTGGATTAAATTGCTCCAGGATAGTTTTCCATATGTTCTACTCTTTAACAAATTAAAGACATACAAGCAGAAAAAAAACCTGAATACCGTATATTTAACAAGTAAAAATAAGTATTTCTTACAATGAATATTCATTTATCCAATTATCAACTTTCATTATAGGCCTGTGAACGTTATGACATAAGTAGTTGCAAATATCGGACGGAGAGGAGAGAGGAAATATTTAGTTTAACGCACGCCAAACTTTTACCATATAGTGGTCTATTTTTTGCAAATCACGCGTGAAATTGCACAGATTTCAAAACTGCATGAGCATCCAATATGCAAAAAAATGAGCAAAACGAGTTTTGTAGTCTCCTGCGCTTTAATAACAATATGCCCAAAACTAGTTTTAGTCGTTTCCCGCTAATTTTCAGTAAGGGAGAGAGATCAATGAAATCGTTTCTGAATTTAAATTATTGGCCGAAATTTTTCCGGAAATGTGGAAATTAAATCACATTCTTCCTTGTATCTTACTCGGCAAGCACAAAAACACGCTTGTCCTGCCTGAAATGATAAAGCATTTACAAACTTCGCCCTAATTAAGCGTCCAGGTGAATTATTAAATATAAATTCTCGTTGCAACTGTTATTAGTAAGGAAAAATACAGAAAAGTACTGCGGAATTTTAGTACGATCTATTCCCTATCATCGCGCTTTGGGAAAATATTGAAAAATCTGCTTAGGCTACCATTATCTCATATGTTGACTCGAATTTTCCCGTTTTGGAACTGCCGAAGCAAACACTGACAAAGATAGGAAACTTGGGAGCGCCTTTCAGGAAATAACCGGATGAAAAACACCGTCAATGAAAATCGAGCTGGCAAGAGAAAATGCTTTTGACATAACATAGGGTTTAAATCTGAAGAACACGAACACATATACTCGAATTTCAGAATGAATAAAAGGTATTAAGATAATATTAGATTCGAACTACTTTCCTTTAAATATTCAATAAACAATGTTACTCGGCACACGAGGAATTGTCATTCCGCATCGGCATTCTTCTTATTATAATAAAATTACGTGGGGAAGCAATTACAATTAAGGAATTTTAGTAAATATCAGCTTTTAATAAGAAAAATTAACTTGCAAAGAATATTCAATAATTTTAAATTTCAAAAAATTAGATTCCAACAAATACTTCTATTACGTATGGAATGCATCTTCTCTGAGTCAATTTCCAGATTCTAATTCTTCACCTTTGATATCTGGTGTACGAAGTATACAAAGAAGGAACACTGAGAAAGTATTAACTAAAACGCAACAGGCTATCTGAGCAAAATTCACTAAGATAGCTGAACTATGTAGTCGAAGCGAGATGAATGGAATTTGGCATAAGGTCTTGAAATTAAAATTGATGCTCATGTTAAATATTGAATTCAGACTTTGAAGGGGAATAGATCCAAAATGCATACTCCATTCTTTTCACCATTAAACGAAACTAAACACACAATTCGCAATATTTTATACGTAAGCGACGAAGAAGATGACGGTTCTCTTGATTTTTTGGTCTCTAATTTTTTTTTTTTTGCATTTAACTGTGGCAGAATAATTTCTTATATGTTCAACTTAATAGCGTTGTAAAGAAAAGTAAACTGAAAAAATTCTTGACATCAAAATTGTGAAAATTAAAAATGAAAGTTTAATAAAATATTTAATATCCTTTCTCCATTTATTATCGTTTTTTGTGAGCCTTTGAGCTTTATAGATGCAAATATTTCACCAAGAGACGGAGGAGGAGACATTCAAATGCCTTTTTAAAAATAGGAAATAGCTTCTGATTATTAAATTACTGTTCCGGAACTCCGAATATTTTCAGATATTTAGATTAAACACATTAAGATTAAACAAATAAAATGGGAAAAAAGGAAAGACAACACGGATGGCGAACTTCTTCAAAATGCCACTTGCCATCGGAGTTCTAAAATGGATAAATTGTCTGTCAAGGGAATGATTAATAGTCAAAAATATATATAGGGAATATTATTTGATCTCAATGTTCACAAATCTGGATTACTCATTGCAGTCGTTGACTCAGAGCGGACCAACATGAATCGTTGCAAGCCGAGGTGCGCGATATTTGTGTATGATCTAGCTAACAAGGAAGGACGATTGTAACGGGAGAGATTCCTAGAGAGGCAAGTACCCAATCACCAAATGTTCGCTTATGTGTATCAGAACTCGTCTCAACATGATTCATTGCAATACTGATGCATGACACCGGATGTTTCGGCATAGATGGATTAAACTTGTTGGTCCCATAGCATAGCACCCCAGATCATCTGATATATCTCTACTTGATTTTATTCTGGGGTGCTTCGAAAGGCGTTGTGTACGGAAGGGCATGGAAAAGAATCTGCTCTTTTCTCTACACTAGTTTCTCCGGTGTCGGTAAAAATTAAAGTTTCATCTAATGCCAGCATTTCGGGAGATGGTAACATAAAGTGGCCCGTGTGGAAATTGCCGAACAAAAAACAGCACAAGAAGGGAATGTCATGCAAGTGTCTATCAAATAATGACCTTATCGACAACCCCGAAGCGCATTTCTAGCTGCCAAGATCTTGAGATGCATTAGACTTAACCTCAGAAAATTAAATATGAGGAACACTAAGATCTATACTCGAATTGAGTTCTCAGACAGATGAAAGTATGCAGAGACAAGTTGATTCGAACAATTTTAAATTGAAATATTCGATAAACAGTATAATTCGGAACTCGAGGGAGTGTATTACATATTCGTTTATTTATTATTTCAGAATTATGTCGCCAAGCAACAGCAAATAAGGAATCCTGGTAAATATGATTGATTTTTTAATATGATACAGGAGATAATTTTTTGACTTTATGATTTGATACACACAAAAAGTCGAAGAATCCGTTTTTGGAATTACATACATTTCTATGTAGTTTTTTTGTCTGTGAACACGATAACTCGGAAACGCTCCCAGTTAGTTGCATGAAATAATCATGCGTTCTTTGCACAAACATAATAGAAATATAACAAATTTTGGACAAAATACCTACATGTGAATTCGATACATAATAATCTGTCGTTCTGTACCTTTGTGGGTTTGAAAGTGTGTTAACTAAAAGTCTCAACTAGTTGGCTAAGAAAGTTTCAAGAGAAAGCAATTTTAGATCACAGAAGCCAGATGAATGACGTTTAGTTTATGGTATTATATCATGAATCTATAAACTCCTATATGTGAAAAGGTTTCCTATTACAAATCCTTTTTTAATATGAAATCACAGCTAAATCAAATTAAATATTTGGCTGCCCAAATAGATTTAACATTCAGCAAATTAGCCTAATTTGTTACAAACTAACAGAAATATATTCATTTATATAATAGCTGTGATTTTGAACTATGAGTGGTTGAAATTACTCTGTCTAAAAAATCAAAAGTGTTTAAAAATTAAAATTCAGTTCGAAGAAGGAAATGGAAATATAAGCATTAAAGCAAGCAAAATGCTTCAAATAAATTGCGACGGAAACAAAAGTTTTCAGAAAGAAGGCAATGCTAGTTAAACTGGCATGGAAAAGCATTAGAAAAGAAATTTGGAATTAGGTATTGAAATCAAAATTGTCGCTATATCTAGAATTTTTCACTCAAATGGTCAAAGGATATAGACACAAAATACTTAATTGATTTAAATGAATAAACTACAAATTGAGCACACAACGAGCACTATTGTAAAAATATTCGAAAAAGTCAAAGAAAAAGCACTCTTCTTCTTTCCTTTATATTTGTGGCAGGCTATATATTTCTCCGGAATCAAGTGCGTCTTAATAGTTCTCCACATGTTTTAGTTATAACATTAGAGAGATGCACTAATAGAAAAAATTCTTCGCACTATACTTAATATAATTAATACGAAAATTTTATAACAAATATCGTTTCTTTTCACCCTTTCGTAAATTTTTAAATTCTGAACAAGCTAGCTTGTGATTATTTGTTGTTGTCAACATTTAGCTCCATTTCCAAAAGGTGAAACAGTTTTAGACACTTAAAATAACTGTCACGAAAAGCACTTGCACTTCTACGAAAACAACTCAACCTTACAAGAACACTAGTGAAATCAGAACTTTACTTCTTAAGCTGAAATGCTGGAGCGTTGCACGTATACTGCTATCGTTAAATCTATTCTTAAAAACTCCTGTATCTTAACTATGTAAATATTTTATCTAATTAAATTCTTTAGTGTTTATTACAGAAGAGCTCTTTTCACTGAATTGATGATTGGTTTACGTTTTCAACATAGCGGAATTATTCCGTTTTTGAATGACCAATTTTCAGCATCGAACTTACGACTCGGCAACTGTGAGTATATACATGATTTAGTAAAATATCTTGTGTTTATATTTCTGATGAGGTTGATTGTCGGCAAATATCTTGTGTTTATATTTCTGATGAGGTTGATTGTCGAGACATTAAATGGCGCCCGAGCAGGGACGCTGGAATTGAGTCATAGAAAACGGAACTGAAACTTTAGATTTTCATGTGTACGCTTAGTGTTTAAAATATTTGACTGACTCATGGATGAAATATTTGAAATATATTAAAGCAAAATTAATTGAATGTTTTGAATATCTATTACATGAATAAACAATTGTTTTTGGTTTGAACAGTGGGCGTGTATTGGAAAAGGAAGAGAGTTCTATCGAAGAAGTTGAATTGAAATATGTTCGAAATAAATTGAATCGGAATGATGTCATATCGGTTTTGAGAATACAGGATTTATTGAAGATTTTTGAATGGTTAAATTTACTTTCGATTCTGATAACCATGAACATTTATAGAAGTTATTCTAATTCAGAATTAACTACTCGGCAACTGTGAGTATATACATGATTTAGTAAAATATCTTGTGTTCATATTTCTGATAAGGTTGATTGTCGAGACAATAACTGTCTAAATCCCAAATTTCTTCGGAAGCAAAATCTTCTTCCAAACTCGAAAATTAAATAAAATTTCTTCTTATAGAAAAGCTTGGCAAGCACAGGAATACGCCTGCATTGCTTGAAATCCTTAGTGATTAATAAAGAAGATGCCTCAGATTATCCATTCGAGTCATTATATTTAAATTTTCATTGGAACTGATAGTGGTAGAAATTTTTTTTAAAAAGTGCAATCGGCACTTGCACGCGCCTTTCTCTATTCTCGATGCGGTGAAAAAGGAGGTTCTGCTAAGTCTAAAATTTTTGAGTATGGTAATGTGAAGGAAACAACTGCCCCGTGTTTTAACTGTCGCAGTATATGCAGCGAAATCTATGACTGGCATGAATGTGCCTATCAGAAATGACCGAAACAACATTGTCAATAATTCATGCCAAGTTGGTAAGAGCGTGAGATATTTTTGTTCTAACCTTAAGATGAATTCGAATAAAACGGCGCCGTTTAGTGTGGTATTTTCAGAAAGAAGAAGAATATTCAGACACAGTTTGAACTATCTCCTTTTAAATATTCCATAAAAATTGTAATTCAGCGTGTGCTAGCGCACCCACGCGAATTCGATTTTTTCTATAATAAGGGATTTTTATCGGCAGGCAGCAAAGAGTAAAAAATTACTAGCAATGAGCTTGCGTTTCATACTATGAAATTTCGAAAAAATCAAATTTCAAAAATGTCTTATGATATGTATGGAATATATCATCTGTGAGTTTTCAGCTGCAATTTTTTTTAACTTTACTTTCCGTAAACGAAGTGACAAAGAATAAGTTTTTAACAAAATTCGACCTCAATATTTGGACAAGTATCCACGTTGCAAAAATACATGAGTCCGAAAATTCCATTTATTAATGATTTTATTCTGTAAACACATTATCTCAAAAAAAGGAACCAACTTGTTGCACGATATTTGTCCTGCTTTCTTTTCATGAAGCATTTAGAAATCCATAGAATTTTGAATAAACTCCGTCAATGGTAATCACTTTGTGTAAATATGAAAAATATAGTTCTAAACGGCAATTAAAAATATTTATGAAAATGTCATATCGCAATAATATTAAAAATATAGTTCCGCAAAAAATATTGGGAATGTATTCATTAACTTAAGAATCCGTAGGTCGGTAAATATCTGAAATCCTTAAAGATCTGGCGTTGCCTTTAAGCAACATATCAAATTTCGTCTTCTAAAATCTTAAGAATAAGACTGAAACTAAAATGTCTGTTGCTGCCGCTAGGATACGTGCTGAAATGTTATTAAATATAGTTGCAATATATAGATGGCAGTCTGAGTAACGATAAAAAAATATATAAATAAATTGATGTGTTTCACTAGAGGCTGCATCTTTTTAGCCCTGTTTGGATGCTTGAGAATACCATATTCTTTTCTAAGATTTTGAAGGAAACTCCTTATAAACATTATTAGATATTAAAATTAATGTTTTTGACATTATATAATTTTAACAAGGCATTTTTTCGGATATAAAGACCATTGTATTAAGTTGGTAACAAACAGTTTTTTAGCCATAAACCATGCTTAAAACAAAATAGGATTTTTTAAAATATATTTTCCATGTTTTATTCAAGAAATGAAAGGCAAACAAAATTTAAAATCAATTTTTAAAAAAATCAAGCTTTTTTTTGCTTAATCATGTTAACTTTGAAACAAACCTGGCTAACTAATTGAAATTAAGATAGGCGGCTAAACTAACTAGGTGAAGACATATAAATGGAAGTTTGAATGAGGTCTTGAAGTTAAATTTGCTACTATATATAGAACTAGCCGCCTTCTGCGACCAGCTGGGTCGCCTATTTAAATTAGTTTTTATTTTTCTATTTTATTTTAATTATAGCATTACCCGTCGCAGTTTCAGCCGCGATAACTCAGGAAAGATGAACAAAAAAAACTGAATATTTTATTGTATTTTACAGATAGTAAAATATTTAAAGACGCAAATTTTAAAATGCCAGCGATACTATTCTATATGATGCCTCACATCTAACGAAACTTACAAACTGAGTTTCAAATAACTTTCACTCAATTCATCTATCACTTATCAGTAGAATGATTAATGCTGAATAGGGTCGCGAAATCCGAACATGATGGACGCCCGTGTGAACCAGTGGGAACTAAAAGTGAGACGGCAAGAAATTCATAGACATCTGAAAGACCCGGGAATATAGGAGGTAGACAATAAAATTTAAAAATTAGTTAGTTTTACCGAACAATATTGCATTTTTGTAATTCCTAGTTTCAGGCTGTAATTTCTAGTTTCTAATATCAAATCTGATGAAGTTATCACTTAAAGAAATTCATGTTTGACGACAGTACTATTCCCTTAAGCCTAAACAAAAGTTTAGTAAAAAAATACTTATAATGCAATAATCAAAAATTTGAGCTTTTCCATGCCTCATAATTTTTGAAATGGCAGGAAAGCATGAGATTAAATGCTTGAAGGAAGGACGAAAATTATTTCAGTCTACCTAAAACACAATAAAATCAAACTAACCTGAAATCAAATATCTGTTGCCAAGCTTTATAAAAAAATTACTTTGA
>BGPR01008750.1:19826-31186 GCA_013235015.1 Araneus ventricosus | reverse complement strand
AACTGCCTGCCAAATTTCAAGTTTCTAGTCCCAGTGGTTTCGGAGATTTCGCGATGAGTGAGTCATGGTATTTGCCTTTTATATATAAAGATATGAAATAAGGTTGATCAACGGGAAAATATGCAAAATACTTGCTTACTAGTGTTGACCATACAACGCAATTGAACACATCACCGAGTAATTTTTAAGCATGCGTAGAAGGGGATAACACTCCTATTTATATGTGTTGCAGTTTATATATTTCTTCGGATTACGAAGACTAATACTAATTGAAAAAAGACAATCTTCTACTCGAATGGCGTTATCAAAATAAAGCGAAATGTACAGATACACTTCGATTCGAAATACTTTCTATAAAATATTTTCTAAATGGAGTAATTTAGCGTCCACACGAATTATCTGTAGCTATTCTAAGTGACTCATGTTCATAGGCATTAATAATTGAGACATACATTTGAATCATAGCTTCTAATTTGAAAATTTGAGTTGTAAATAATTTTTGCTGATTTGATATAATAAAATGAAATTCCATCATTTTCTTGAATAAGACGTGTAGTATATCATCTCACTGACTCCAAAGTATAGGCCCAAAATATATTCTTCATTGTTTAAACAAAACTTCGAAACTGAAAGCACAACACAACATAATGTGTAAGTGTGCGAGACAGTCATGGAGAGAAGACATCTCGTGATATTTGTGGCAGTGTAAATATTTCTCTGGATTTAGCTGTGTCAGCAAAATTTTCTATATGTTCTACTTAAGTAAATATTAAAGACACACAAACAGAAAAAAATTATGACACCATATTTATTAAAATTAGCAAGAAGTATTTATAAATATAGCTCATTTCTTTTGTCTAATTACAAAGCTTTAATGTAGAGATCTAAGCAATATACCTTGTAAATTTATTAAGCAGCTAAATATCGGACAAATAGACATCAGACGAAATATTAACCCTGTAAATGTAACGTTGAGTCAAATTGTCTCCTCTTCCCAATCAAACTTTTAGGTGTGGGAAGTAGCGTTACCATTCCGGTTTTAAGACAGATCATAAAAGTATTCTGCGACTCGTAAACCAATGGCCAAAATTCTGTGTGGGCCTTTCTAAAAGAACAGATCTTCTTTTCAACTACTTGGCAGAACACCGCAAGGCGTCCACTTTATTTGAAATCGTCGTATTACAACCAAAGACCTCTAACTATCCATACGTAAAATTATATTTAAATTTTTGTCGTAACTGATAGTGGTACGGAAACATATGGGAAAAATTGTTCGATCCTTTAATTCATTCGACTTGTCATTCAATTGAATTTAAAGCTTTTGTTGGGAAGTTTGTTTAAGTCTCCAAAAGCGTGTTTAAAATTTCTAAAAGAGAGAAGCAAAAGAACATTCTAACATCATAAGGTTAGGTTACTTATATAGATAACTCTGATATAGCATGAAATAAGATTCGCCATCTCTTCTGAAAATTTGCATAAATAATGAGAGACGAGCATTGCACTTACTAAAAAGCATCTCGTGTCCTTCTTTGTATACCTTCTTTTTTGGTGGGGAAACAACCTTCTTAGGAGGTTGGAAATTTTTGATTAATAAGACTTTTTAAACTAAACTAGAAAACTGTCTTAAGACAAGAAAGCAAATTCAAAGAATTCCTTATGAACAATGCACTGGGTTTACTAAAATTTATCGATGAAGCAATTAAGTAATAATCGAAAAATTTCGGAAAATATCTGTGTCTGTAACATTTGTCACTGAATCATAACATCTTGGAAACATTTTGTTTAGTCTCAACGGAAAGTCAGTAAGCTTTTATTCTTCATTACCAATTTAAAATGTTAACTACGATTCGATATCGGTTCGTAGCGTCATGCATCAGTTTGTGGTAAGTATATATAAAACTCTAAAATAATTCGAGCAACTTCTTTGATTCATTGCAGTGTGTTTGGAAAGGCAGCTGAATAAGTCATTCGATACTTGTGTCATTGTTGTTCGGAGCATTTGTTGCGATAAATCAAACTTAATTAGGGAATGAACCTTGAGTCTAAGGAAAAATTATTCTACTCTCTCCTGGACATAGAGTTATGACAAAAACTATGTAATCTGTAGATTTTAAACCGCAAATTTCTGCTCTCTACTCCCACAATTATACCTTAAGCCGACGTCAGTACCTGTTCTTTATTCTTGGTGAGGATACTTGCACACCCCTTGATATTTGGGTCCGTCTATACATTTTTCAGGATTTAAATGCGTCAAAATAATTTCCCATGTGGTTTCGTAAAACCTATGGAAAACTTCTTGATACCATATATATTACAATAAATAATTTGAATTTATTAAGATATATCATTTAATTTGTCCAATCATCAAACTCTATTCCGTAGCTCTAGGCAAACTAGCTTCTGAATATATATAGCTGCAAATATTGGATTGTGGTACAAAAGTGGATAAATCCAACTGACTTTTGAAGAAAGATTTAAATTGGTTCTCTCTCTTAAAGCAAACGCTGAAATTTGGAATTTATTCAGAAATGCATATCTTTTTCAGATATCGGGAAAGGAATCTTGTTCTTTCTTGTGAATAACTAGAATTGCAATATCCTACTTAATTGAAAACTTATAATCCAAGTCGGTAAAGATGCGCCTGCAATTCTCCAAGCGAAATATTATATTTAGGTGAAAGTGTTGTAAAATCATTTATCTAAGACTCGAAGGCCTGTTGACCTAAACTATTCGACATAAATCTTGTCAAATTTTACTAAAATATTCATTTTTTATCAGAGTACAATATAGCTTTCAGGAAAATTCATAGTTTTACTACTTTTTACTAATGATCTTCTTGTAGAAAAAATCAAACCACCCGGTTTTAAACCAATAGCGCGGTAAAACCAAATACACATGTTAACTCTATGGGAAATTAGGAAAAACTAGATTTTCAGTGGAAAAGTAGCATAATTTTTTATTTTATGTTCCAATTTAAGAATAAAACATTTTTTTAAGATTTAACAATTGTGTTAGAAAGATATAATGTTGTTTTCCTTTCTCGCTAGTCTTAAAGTTGGGTTTTACAAGGGTAAGCATGGAATGACCTGCAGCGGCCAGGTCTTGATCCCTGACCTTGGCGTCCATTTTGGCGACAAATCGAAGTTTTCAGGAAAATGCTATTCTTTTCTCGATATTTCTATTAGGAGAGGAGATACGCTTGAATGTACTAGATAATTCCATGTGACGTCACGCCCTGTCGGTGAGAGTATATAAGTGCTGGTCTTGGATCAGGGATCGACTGGAACGATTTTGGAGTTTCGTCTGTAGTGCGAGCTGGAAAGCCGGTGAGTTGAGCGCTATTGAAAGTGCTGTTACTGTCATTATTAGTGATCTGGTGACTGTTTTTGTTTCTAAATCTAAAAGAGTGTATTACTGTCATAACTAGTGAATTATTGTCTGTTTGTTTTGCTAATCTGTAAAAGAGTTATTGTTCCTGTTACCTGTGCTACGTGTTTTCTTCCTGTATATTTGTGATTAAACCTTCATTCTCCATTATCCTGCGTGTTAGACTGTCTTCATCGTACATACACCGGGCGAATTTTGTAAGAATACTTATAATAGTTGTCAATTTAAGAAAAAAGACGATTATATAACATTAACATTAATTACATTAGTTGACAATTGAAGAATAGAGACAATTTTTTTTAGGATTTAATAACAGTTATCGTAGTTCACAATTTAAGAATAAAGACAATCAAATTAAAAATATTTACAAATTTCATAACTAAATTAGTTATGAGTGCTGTAGGAATTTAATAGGGAACCTAGTAATGCCACTAGCGCATTGAAACACTGCTGGTTTGTAAATTACAATAGAACAGAATAGCGACAAATTTGAATGCAAAAATCTAAATGTTGTACAAAACAAGAAATTGGAAAAACGTTATAGACTTTCTGCATTATTCTACTATTTTAATAAGCTATAAGATTGAGCCTCCTCTTCAGACCTTTATTTGTTACGATGTCTGAAACCTAAAAAGACCGTGATTTTCTCGTTAAGTGTTATTACGAATGCAATATCAAAGAATGGCGAGCTTTGCGAAAGTATCGTACCGTGAGACGAATACGTAGATGGCCAATGCCACTGCAGATTCGGAGGAAAATTATGGCGGAGTTTAAAGACACAGGTTTGTTATGGGAAAACTTGACGGAGAAGGAGACCAGTTCCTGTGGAAACTGAGTAGACTGTAGCAATAGAAGTAGAAAAAAACGAAAAATAGAAAGCACGTACGGGGCATGCAGTGTAAGTGTTGTTGCACGTTGTCCGGACTTACCATTGAGTACGGTGCACAAAATTGTTTATTAAGTGTTGCTGTATTGTGCATACAAAATGAAACTTGTTCAACAACTTGAACATAACGATTATGTTGTGAGATAATCTTTAGCTTTGGAATTTCTTGCACGGATAGAGGTGGAAGAATATTGGTCATGAGACATTTTGTGAATGACTGATACCCATTTTCATCTAAATGGGATGTCAACATCCATAAATGCAGGGTTTGGGTCAAACATATTCATCACGTTATAATCCAAGTTGTATTGAACTTTTCTATATTCACTGTTTGGTGTGGTATGACAGCTAATGTTATAATCGGACCATTTTCCTTTGAAGAGCAATTGTCAGCTAAGACCGTGACTAGCACAGTGATTGCTGATCACTTCGAGTCGATGGTAAGACGTTCCATGATTCCTGGATTTCAGCAACGTGTCATTTTAAGCATCACGATTTTCATGAAAGACGGGGCTTCACCTCCCAAAGGTACATATGTCTTACAGTTATCTGAAAACATTTCATGGATGACCGAATTCAAAGCCGACACATTTCCATCTCTTTCCCACCCCGATCGCCAGACTCAACCCTTGGGACGCTTGGCTATGTGCTTGCCAATAGTCACTGTTTATGGAAAAATTTGGCGGAATTGAAAAATGCGGTACATGTCGGTAGCATTTCCTGATATGTGAAGAGCTACTGTTGAGAACGCAGTAAAGCGATTTGGCTTACTTTCAGGAAATGGTAGTCGTCAGATTTAATATGGTTTGTAACACGTTTTAGAAACAATTAAAATAATTTTAAACCGATGTGTTCATGACAAATTATCGTATACTGAGCCATTCCCTGATGGGGGTTTGTGTGTGTTTGTGTTATAGGGTTCCCAATAGTCATTGTTTATGTGCGATTGTGTTACTTTCTCTATTTTCTGAAGTTTAATTGCACACCTCTGTACAATTTAGAATGAGAACATGCTCAGCCGCCAAAAGCGGACTACAATACGTCAGAGGAAATATTTATATTTTCAAAATGGTGTGCTATTCTTGAATAATGTACGAAGTATTATGTAATGTACAAGTACTTGCAATGTACGAAATACCGAACTTTTTCAGTAATACAAATAATCGAAACTTAATCATTTTCTTTCTTCTAGCTAACTCGGCAAGAGCAAGATAATGCATGCCTTACTTGAAATCTTGACCACGTTTGAGTGCAATTCGAATGTCTGGCTAAAAAAGTCTTTATATTTAAGTTTTTGTTGCAACTGATAGTGGAACGCGAACATAAGGAGAAATGTTTTCGATTGCTCAATTCATTCAAATTGGCAAGAGACAGAATTAAAGGATTAGGTCGAGGCGTTCCAAAATAATGGTTAAGATTTCTGATATATATCTCTAAATATAACAAGAATTGAAACAATATATTTGTGTGGTGTCTTTATCCATGACAAGAGCTATCTCTCTTAAAATTTTGCATTAATATTGATGAACGGGCATTTCTAATTACTTAAAATGATCTAAATTCCGCCTTGAACTGCTATCTTCCTCTGTGGAGAAACCTCCTGTAATATATTTGATTTAAAAAAAAAGATAAAAGCAAAATTTCAAACTAAACAATTAAAATGGTTTAAGGCATAAAAGCATTCTGAAAGGAGATATACAAATTATTCGAATCGAATAAATTATTATTTCACATTATATTTCAATTAATAGAAAAAGCAAATATGTAATCGAAAGGTTTCTAATGCTCGCGATGCATTAGAGTAATGACTCAAACTGAGTAATCTGTAGATTGCAAAGCGGAATTTCACGCTGTTACTTATTCTTAGAAGAATGTAACGGATATTCCTTTGTATGTAGGTCATCAACTGGTTTCTTTTTATAATCATTTTTTAAGTTCCAGCGCATCTTATTATTTTGAAAAGCGAGACATAAAAACGGAAAAGCCATTAATTTAATTTTACTAAGTGGAATTCTAAGAATTCAGGGGTTTGTTAAGGAAATATCTTCTATATTTACAAGAATTTAAAGGAATTTACATGGATAGTATTTTTTCGAAATATTTTTGTTTGATAATTTCCTTTAACGAAAATGTTACGAAATACTTTTGAAACCGCCACAAATTTTTGATTTTTCTGCAAATAATTAAAACAAAATAAATTATACATAGAATGAAAAACTGTTGACTGAAAAGATTATAATTATCTTGAGCGCAATAAAAATTTTACATCTATTTTCTAATAAACACGTTCATTCCTTGTATCTTTATAGGAGTTGTGCCATCAGATGTATTCTTTTTTGGAACTCTAATTTAACTTGACTTGTTTCATGCTTGTAAAGATAAAATTTAATAATCGATATTTCACTTACTTCGAGCATTTTTTGAAAAAAGAAGTTTAAAATTTCGATCACTTGTTTGTTCTCAAAGGAAATACAAATTTTAATATTTTCAGATCATTTATGTAGGTTAATTGATTGATAAAATTTAATTGAAGTCAATATCAATTTATTTCTCAAATTCACTACCTGTGGCGCGAAATTCCTTATTATTGTATTTTTGAAAGAATTATATCATGATTTCAATATTTTAAAAATAATGGATTTTAAAACTAATGAGAGGAGAATAATGAAATTTAAATTTTGGGACATTAATGAAAGACTAATTTTTCTGAAATGTGTGTATTAAGTAATTAATATTCTATGGTCTGTCACACTTTTTTATCTATCTTTCAGTAGGACACCGAATCTCTTTTCCTTGCTTAGAGCTCCGTTTGAGATGGTAGTTATCTCTCTCGAGTTATTAAGGATTGCCAAATTGTAATATTTTATTGCAAATTTAACTCTAGACAACCTATCCTTAAAATATTACCTACCGTTGTAAAAAAATTGTAGAAAGCAGTCTTTTTGTCCTGCTCAACGGAATCGAAAATAAATGTTTTCCGTTGTTGCAGGCGAATCACTAAAAATACAAAATAGTTTCAGCCATCAGCTTCCATCATTATTCCGCTTGAAAGAGATATCAAAAGTTCTCTTCCAAGCGGGATAATAAATACACGAATTTAAAACTATTAAACACATTTATGTGGATAGATATAAGATAAGAATTTCGATGCACTATACATGATATAAAATGCAATAGGCTCCTTAAATGCTGGATCATCAGGTAAATCAGAAATCGAACCTGTAACCCTACATCTAGAAGTCAAAACGTTACTACTTGGATACTGGGCTCAGAAATTCGCAAAACATTGTTAATACATGTCGATCTGGCAAGAGCATGGGATGCTTTTGACTAAACCTTAGAGATCAAATATAAATAACACGACCACTTACGTTCCAAATTTACTCCCAGGATGAAGAAAAGTATTGAGAGACAATTCGATACGACCTATTTTTCTTTCAATATTCGATAAGTAATGTAGTTTAGCACGCGATCTGGGGTATAACACTTTCACATTTTTAATTATTAGAGACTTCTGTAGGCAACTTTTTATAACTAACAAATACTAGTAAAAACCAACTTTTAATATGAAAAATTTACATGTAATGATTACTTATCAGTTTAAAAATAAGAAATTCAGCTTTCAATAAATTCTTCACTTATATATTGAAAGAATCATCTACTACTCCAGGTGCTTATTTTTCGATCTAAAATTTTTGATATATTAAATATTTAAGGGAAATTTACCACCATCGCTGAAAAATTCGAATTCCAATCTGTTGAATCACCACACTAGATACATTCATGATGCAGAAGAATCCATTTTTGCAAATACGTATATGTGTCTGTAGTTGTGTCTCTGGACACAATATCTGTAAAAAGCAACAAACTGGTTAGATCAAATTTGACATGCATTCTTGTACACAAAAATTTCAGAGATTTGTTGGACAAAATTCGTCAAATGAAATTCGTTTTCAAGTGGAATGGGTAAATCCACAAAGCAACGATATTGATTGATGAAATTTGTTAAATTGCCAATAGTCAAAAATATTAGTTACGTAATAAAACTTTGAACTGAATTCATCTTTCGTTGATCTGTCAGTTTGTTTGCATGTTAAAATGTTAACTCAAATACTAAAATTAAATTCTTTATGCTAAATCGGCAAGCACCAAAGTATGCCTACCCTACGTGAAACCATATGGAGTCCAAATCAGCTTTGCTGTTTTTAACACCCAACCGAGTCATTATATTGACATTTCTGTTGCAATAGTGGTAGGGAGGGAAACGAATAGAAAAGTGTTTTCGATCGTTTAATACATTAAATCTGGCAAGTAATGTAGGTCGTCATTTGGTAAAAATTTTGTTAATGAAATCCTTTTTAATACTCTTTTGAAGCACATTATTTTTTAAATTAAGGTTTTTGAAGATAGCAAAAAATCAGTAATTTGATTTTACTCAGCGAAACTGTTCAATACTCGCTATGAATTGACACACAAATGGTAAAAATCAAATCATATTCATAGAATGAAAAGATACTACAGTGAAACGATTATAGATCTCTTTAACCCTTTGAAGTTCACTACATGTTTTGCTTTGAAAATTACTAAATTTATTTTAAAAATGAGAATTTTAAGAAGTTGATAATAAATATGTAAAGGAAAAAAAATTAGCATTTTTTATTTTCAAGAAATTTGTGGTTTCACATTGATCCAATGGACGGTAGTGGGCTATTTTCCTCCGACTAAGTTAAAAAACATTTTTACCTTATATTTGTCAACTGGTGTTAATTCGCTTGCCACGTCTGATGCTTTGGTGACTCTCTTGGACGAGCTGGGTGGTATTGAGTTGACTGACTTTCCCAAGAAAGTCCTTAAAAGGACTAGCACAGTCAGGTTTCGCTTTAATAACTACTTCTTCTTGGAGAATATTAGCGTGGGTTAGTGTTCACATAAATGTTTTTTTCTCATCTTTCAATTATGATCATAGGGTAAGTTTTTTAGTTATGAAGGCTTATTAATAGAGTTTTATGGCTAATATTTTTAATCATCTTATTAGCATCTTGATGCTTGTGTTATTACCTTTCTTCCTTTGATTATTTGCTTTTAATGTACATTTCTCATTGATCCTTTGTTTGGGAAGTTCGGGCTGGAAGATGCTAAGCTTCTTACAGAAAATTTCCCAAATATTATTTTGAATCCATTTCGAATAGTTCTTAGCCCTTGAAAAAGTGGACTAGAATGAATTGCTTGTTTTGTTTTTAGTTGTATTCGATTCACTCTGAGTTTATTTTAATTTCTCTCTTTATTGATTTTTGGCTATCACTGTATGATCTTGATTTCCAAAAATTCTAACAACTTATTTAATGAACACGCGTATTCCTTTTAGGTTCTTCTGCGAAAGCCTCTTCAAAGCGTTGCGTAATAAGATGTATTCTTATTTTACTTCATTCGTTTTATGAATGTAAAGGTGGAATTTCATAATCGATTTTTCATTTACTTACTAATGTACTAAAAGTAAGACATTTTGTACATTTGTGTGTTCTCGATGACATTCTCTACTTTCATATTTTCCAAACTAGACTGTAAATTAATCGATTTATATTATTAAATTCACTACCATATCGATTAATTTTTTAGATTCACTACCGATGGCGCCAAGTTACTTAGTTGTGTATTTAAGAACGCCTAAGTAACAATTTTTTTCGCAATTTCGCTTAGACATGAACTTTATTCACATCATACTACCATCCCGAAAAACGTAGACGTTTTCTCGCAGCTTAATGAACTTTATCGATGAAAATGAATGTCCTTCCTTATTTCCATCGAATAGTTAAAAAGTCAAAGCTTACAGAAAATCAGCTTACCATCAGCTTTTGAGTTCAATTTAAGCAGGATAATGAATAAAACAACTGAAAAATATTCTGTATCGTTCCAATTTTAGTATATGTTCTGCGAGTACAACTGAAAAATACTGAAAGCTTTAATCAGAGAGTTAGAAAGTAGCAATTTTACATATATTTTAATTTCATATTTTTTAGCTAAAACTGCAGAGAGGAAATTCCTTCTATTAAAAATGCTAGATTTTTTAAATGATTATAGTTTTCTATTTTTTTTTATTATAATTTTTTAAAAAACAATCTTGATTAAAGTACACTTCGTTAATAATTATCCGATTTTTAAAGCAACTATCAAATCACGTATGAGAATCAGTGAATGGCAAAGAACATAAGCGAAGCGTGTATTTTTTAAAACTCAATTGAACAGTTTTTCTTTCTCTTTTTGACAAATTCTACGAAATGTTTTATTCATTTCCTTTTTAATGCAAAATGAGTTCTCGCATGAAATTTTATTGCGAGGATTTAGTTTCTTTCCCAAACTTTTCAAATTCATTCTAATTATATACTCTGATAATCTTGTTGTTAATCTCTCTGTCTATTCCTGTTCTTGATCTGATGATCTCTGATAAACTTCCCTTGAAACAATTTCAAGGGTCGTTTTCTTGAAATGATTTCTGTGTTTTTGGATGCCATGTTGTTGTATACTCTTGGTGATCGGTTCGGTTTTTATGGGAGTACAAGTATAAAGGAAAGCAGGAAATTTTTCATTCCTGTGTTTGACATCAGATGTCGAAAATTGATTGTTAACTCAGAAAAGATCAGATGAATTTTGATAGATAAATATTACATTTTAATCCATAATTTATCATTATGACAATGTTTCAGTCAGTTACATTTAAGGCTGTTAATACGCACTAAGAAAGTGTTTTTCAAAATTTAAATTAGATTTTTAATGAAATAATAATCAAAATTGTAATATTTTTCCTCAATAGCTCCAGATCATATTTTCACATAAATTTTTTTTTACAACTTTAGAATGCAAAAATTTAGCAATTCAGAGAAAAAGCTTTGATTTTCGTTCAATTTATTTTGTGTAATTTTGAAAAGTTTTTTTAAAAATATTTTTAAGTGCTGTTTATAACAATACTTTCACCGATTTAGATACTTCATTTAAATACACTTAAGTATTTCTATTATACGTAGCAGTTATTGTTTCTGCTTTCTAATTATTCAATAAATTTTTTGCTGTTTATAACAATACTTTCACCGAT
>BGPR01008750.1:0-13368 GCA_013235015.1 Araneus ventricosus | reverse complement strand
AAAATAAGCCTTGTCCTTCTTCAAACCGGGATGTTAATATAACAAACTAATAATCTTCTTCCCTTCTCTTGGAAATCGGAAAAATATCTAAGGTACATCTAAGAAAAGCTTTCTTTCATATGGTGACTGCAAGTTGCTCGGGTTAAAACTTCCGAAGCAAGGACTGTCCATACTGGGACCAGCATAAAAGGTACTTTCACGAAATGACCGAAAAAAATCTCGTTAATATTTGCCGAGCTGGCAAGAACATTTTTTTTATCTAACCTTAGAGATTAACTATAAAGAAGACGTAGACGACTGCAGGCCTCTGAATTCCGTGCCACGTACAGCCGCCAATATCGGAATGCAAAGCATGAGATATATTTATGAAAAATAAAATAGATCCCGACTCGTATATTAACTGAGCGAATTCTGAATTTTTCTAAATTTTAGATCTTCTTCGATACAAGTGAAATAAATCATACTCTTTCTTCCACCTATCTCTCTAAATACGGAAACATGCTGACCTTACTTGAAATAATGCTACATGGCATGCCCTTTGCAGCGCTGCGAATGTTTATGGAAGTCATTATATTTTTGTTGTTGATGGAAATGATAGTCGTAAGAAAAATATGGAAAAGCGCTGTGATGTTTTCCCTTCCCGCGAGAAAGAGAGTCGAGTACCTTTGATGTCAGCCGCAGACCGCAGGCCAGCTGCACCTGGTTGTCATTAGGGAGATGTTAGCGAGGGTAATAGCTTCAAGCAGAAAGCGACCTCAAAGCACAGAAATAAATATCTGTCAGAGAGCGCATTATAGTCGGTTAATGAGAAGATTAGCGGTACTCTTTCATGTCACACTTGTATAGCTCCTGTGGTGGGGAAACTCAAGAGCCTTCCCCACGGTCGGATTTGACCACTTGAAACATGGAAGGTTAGTCGTTGGTCGCCCGGGAGTACGATTATTCAGTAGAGTGAAAGGAAGGCGGAGCTTCACCCCTTGAGGTAGGGGATAAAAACGGAATGTTGAGTGGAGAAGGGAGCGCTGTGAAGAATCGATGTAGGAGTCTCGAACTTGGTTTTCCGACTCCGGAGCGCCGAAAAGAGCTGTGTGATCAGCTCGGATTTAAAGTCCCGAATTAATTCTGACTTGGGCAACAAACACTGGCACTATTCCGAACGCTCGGCTCATCAAATTGCGAGCACTCCTTGTAGTCTCGTGTTTAGGCTATCACGCTGATAGGTAGAAGCTATCCATCCAGTGTTGAATCACTTCTTTTGTGGACTACGATTCCATTGAGCTTTAACGTCCTAGAACTATGATCCCAATGATTGAACTTTGTATATACATATTTAATCAAGACTGCTATGCAAGAATTGTTCTCTAAATTTTAGCTGTGTAAATAAAAGTACTTAGGTGAACCTAAGCTTTGCATTTATTTGGTCGCACATAGGCCAAGACACCACAGCGCCTTCGATTTTTCGAAAGCACTCTTCCCTACTTCCACGCCTCGGCGAACGGTATTAACATTAGTTTCTGCCATAAAATAAGTAAGTAATTGTGATTTGTACTAAAACTCAGCCAAATTTTATTGACGAAGATATTTTATCACCGGGTGACAATAGCAGTGGTTCTGAAACCGACAGTAAGAAGCTAAAGTTGCGGAATGTATGGAAATGTCTTTCACGAAATGAGAAATTAAACAACGCCTTTTCATTACTACCGACTTATATAGGCAGGCTGTTACAATTAGAAATACTAGTAGTTATATGCTTTTAATTGAAAAAAAACTTTAAAAATATTTCTTAAATTAAAATTTAAAAAGTCAGAATCCTACAAACTCTTCAGTTATATGTCGAATACATCATCTCAGAGTTAATTTCTAGGTGCTAATTTTTCGATAATACTTTCTCTCATCAGAAGAAATAAAATGCACTATAATCTCTGAATATTTCAATCTCGAGGCTTTGACATTTATCCATATTTGATACATTCATGGAGCCAATTTTTGGAAATAGTTTATGTCTTTTATAAGTTTATGTTATTTTAGGAAATAGGTTTTTGTTTATCTCTCTGTCTATGAACACGATACCTTAAAAGTGAATGATTTAGTTAATAACATTTGAAATGCGCTCTTTACAGGGAATATATATAAATCTATCAAATTTTTATCGAACTCCGTTAAAGAAGTATGTCGGTCTCCATATAAACACAATAAGTAAAAAATTGAATTATCCAGGTGGAGAAATAACAACAAATAAACCCATCATTCTATTGACAGTCTAGCCATCTGTCTATGAGTGGGTATGCGCAAGTGTAGACTCAAAAATGCAACAAAATAGTAGAGCAAAGTTTAGAAAGATAGCTATATCATCTGCGAACAATTAAATAAAATTTGGAATTCGGTTTTAAAAGTAAAATTGTTATTAATTAGAATTTTGAACTCACTCGAACTACGGTAATAGACCCACAATGCAAACTCGATTATGTTTGTCATGCTATGAAATTTAACAACCAATAGGCATATCGCATAAGTACGGTAGAAAGGAAAGGGGATCATTGCCTTTAAAATATGTAGCGCAGTTTATACGATATTCCTTCGAATTTAACTGCTTCAGAAAAGTTAGTCATATGATTTGCGAGAAAGCATTTTAAAACCACGTAAACATAGAATATTCTTCACACCATACTTGTTACAATTTATAACATTTATTAATTAAGATCTGTCATATTCCTTGGCCAGATATCAACGTTTATTCCAGCCCTTGAACTTTTTAAAATCTGCACGGTATTATGTGTGCAATTTAAAGACACATAAACAGAAAAAAATCTACACAATATATTTATCACAATTAGTCAAAGGAAACTATCAACAAAGATCATTTACTCAGTCGATTTATTAAGCTCATTTGAGAGATCTGCACAAACTAGTATGAAAGCATGTGCAGCTGCCAATATCAGTCAACGAAACATCAGAATAAATATTTCCATTATGCATTTCCAGTAGGATGAATTAGTACCTAATTTTTAAATTAATGGCTGACATGCCGAATTTTTTTACTGATACGATATAGTCGAAATTTGGAAATTTTGACACATTCTTCCTTGTATCTAACTCGACATGCACCAACATTTGGCTGCTTTGATTAAAAACTCGTAGATTTGTAAAATAATAGTACTTGTGAATATCCATGTGTGTCATGAGATTTAAATTTTTGTTGCTACTGATAGTAGTTGGGAAATATGCAGAAAACCATTTTAGATCCTTTAATTCATTCTTTTCAAATTTTAGACCAAATCCGCCAAAGGGTTGACTGTCTGTCGGTCTGTATATCCGCAAGGTTGTGAAAAAAAGCAACACAGAAATGAATTCAAAATTCATATTAATTTTCTTCATCACACAACAATGCACAATTTGCACCATGTTATATACTGGCGTCAGTTTGGCATATTTTATTCCAACTTGTATTGTAACTCATTCCAGCTTATACTGTCCCTAATAGCACAAGATGCTGCACAATATTGTTACAATATCTTCACGATATTGTACGGCATTAAAAATACCGGACAACGTCGTAGAGAAATCGTACAATATCTTGTGCTAATAGGAGTAGTTCCTTCCCGCTTGTATTATTGCAGCAGTCTTGGAGGGCAATATAAATCTCAGTATTCGTGTCAATCCGGTCCTTGCAAAGGTCCGCAATTATTATGCGAGAGGATTTTGGATAGGATGTGCACGAAAACCTCTAGGGGAGGCTAGTCCCACTATTGGACTTAAAATGAAACCTTTACTGCTGCTGCTGGTGTTGTAAGCTTATTTTAAAATTTTTTGTTTAAAAATTATTGAGAGTGATCATGCTATTTGCTGGGATAAATATTACACATTTATGCTTTAAATATTTTAGAATGTATTGCCAAAATCCTGCTTCATGCCTATGGATGTCTTCTAACTGATTATTTGCTTTGAATGTTAATATCTCAAAAATTCATTTTCAGAACTTCAATGCAAAATTTTTAAAACACTTTTAGGTATGTTTATGCTCACGCAGTGAAGATGAACATGGAAAATCTAAGCATTACGTTTTTGGTTTCCACTTGCGGGGCACCTAAAACATGCTGCGTCGAAACTGCTTTAGAAATAAGCAGATTTCCGCTTCCCTCTGGGATTTATTAAGTTGTGAGGTCGAGTTACCCCTCCCGATGCCGGGTTATACTTCTGTCTGAGGGGTCGTCACATCAGCCGTTCATAATAGGGGAGGGGCTCAGAATGCTAGATTTTGGTCGTGGCGGTCAAGACATGTTTGATCCGCGTACTAAGCCTGGCCGGAGTAACTCTTTTATGTGTTACTTATAATTTTAAAAAAAACGCACTATCACATTTTAACAACGCAGAAAGCAAGTAAAATATACGAGGCGTGTCCGGAAAGTAAGTACCGTTTCGTTCTACCGCCACCGCAGCGCTAGTGTCGCAGTTCCGTGCATGTGCGCACGTGTCTCTGGTTCATTGTCTGTCCACTGACGCCATTACAGCAGGATTGTGTTGTGTTAACAGGTGTTAGTGAGAGTTCAAAATGTTTAAGACGATTTCCGATCCCGCCGACTGTAAAGTGCGTTCTGTAATAAGGTTTTTCAACGCAAAGAATGTTAAGCCAGATGAAATTCATCGACTATTGTTTGGATTCTGGAGTGGCATGATAAACAAAAGTTTCATCACCGGTCACAATTTTGTTTAGGAATTCATTGCCGTCTTCACTGTATCGGGTACGAAATGTCAAAGCACTGCCAAGTCCCTTCCTTTTTGGACATCCGTAAGCATTTTCGGAACCCAACGGGAACACAATTTGTGATAATTTAAGCGATTTGAGACAATCTCATGTAAAACAGTTTTTGAAATTTGTGGAAACTCATCACAAAGCATTCTTATTGTGAACCGACTGTTTCCACGAATTTTCTCATTCACTTTTGCAACCAAACCACCATTGACAATAGAAGGTCGCCTACTCCGTGCTTCGTCATGAACATTGGTGCGTCCATCATTGAATTGCCGAACCCACTTTCTAACCATTCCATCAGTCATTACATTTTCACCATAAATCTCTACAAGTTGACGATGAATTTCAGCTGACTTAACATTCTTTGAGTTCAAAAACCGTATTACAGAACGCACTTCACAGTCGGCGGGATCGGAAATCGTCTTAAACATTTTGAACGCTCACTAACACCTGTAGACACAACACAATCCTGCTGTAATGGCGTCAGTGGACAGACAATGAACCAAAGACATGTGCGGAACTGCGACACTAGCGCTGCGGTGGCGGTAGAACGAAACGGTACTTACTTTCCGGATACGCCTCGTATCTGGATAAATACCATATCGCATGGTTTTCAATCTATGTTATTCCAGAGGGACCCTTTTACATGAGTTGCATTGCCCTATTTAATTCATGAGCGAAGGAGAAATTATGTCCACCAAATTATACAGAGTAGAAATACATCATATACAGTAATATTAGAAATCATTACATTAACTTTAAAATTTATATTATATAAGGAACTTGTCTTATGCAACTATGATAAGAAAATGTATTAAGTCACTTAAATATTTATTGCTTTATAAATATTTCCACCACTTTTTAGTTGCCTTTTCGTTGTTATAGGTCCTACAGAAACTTATTTTATAAACATGTTCTCACAGTAACCCAGTTACTCATCTTGTTGAGATAGCTGGAAATTTTCCACTGTAAAATTCAATATTAATGAAAATAGAATATTTTTTCAATGTCAATTATTCTTCCGTTATTTCAAAGATTATGAATGTAGGATCATGCTGAAAAGCTTCAATTAACAAGCAACTCGACCTATATCAAGCATTTGAAATTTCAAAGAGCCGGAAAACTCAATTTTTCGCGAACAATAACGAATATTTCTGCATTTTTTAAACATCTGGTATAAACATGAGACTGCATATCCCTGATGCCACTGAAAGGCGTATGCATGCATCCACAAAACTCAATATTTTATAAGAATGCTAGAAAGCTAACGAAAAGACTCTTTATACCTGTGTCAGTCTATATCTTAATCGATTTAATAACGTCAGAATAGCTTACAAAATGTTCTACGTTATAATATTTGAAAGATGCATTAACACAAACATTTTTGACACCTTTTTTTGTTACAATTAATTAGCATAGGTGAAATTCTTTGTCATTATTAATAAGCTTTACTGTGGAGCTATGAACAAGCTAGCTTTCTAACATGTGCAGCTGCAAATGTCTGACAGCGATACATCATTGTAGATATTTATTTCCACTGTGAAACAGAATCTGACCTTTACATTCACAGCCGAAATTCCAACTTCTTACATACCTACAGATATTTTTCAACACTCGAAAATTGAATCCCATTCTTCCTTCTATCTAACATGGCTAGCAACGGAAAATGACTTGATCGAAAATTATCATGTCAAGTACATGAGTCAATATATTTAAATTTTTATTTCAATTCTTAGTGGTAGGGCAAAATATGATAAAGGCTATTAGGTGTTTTTTTATATATATGAGAAACTAGGGATACTTGACCCTACGTGATTTTCGCAGATTGTGAGGTAATGGGTAATTTGTGTCTGGATTTTTATTTGACCTTTGATCAAATTTTTCATTAGAGTAAATTTTCATTCCAATCTGAAAAGCCATCGTAATGGTGTGTAGGTAAGTATTTTTTAGGGATTGGAAAGTAAATTTTCACGCTTTCCTTCCTCATTGGATTCGAAGTTTACTATTAAAAATATTATTAATTAAAATATTTATGTGTTTAAGCATGCGTCTAGCTAAAATTTGATATACGATGTTATGCAGTATCTTAATTCTAAGTGGTTCAATTTTTAGATCATTTAGAAAAAGTCAATTTAGGGATTCTTGACCCTAAAAAGTTAGGTATACTTAAACCCTAAAAAGTTAGCTATACTTGACTCTGAAAAGTTATGGATTCTTAATCCTATCAAAAGCTATTGCAACTTCGATTTTATAGCCAACCGAAGCATATTTTGTGGTTGAGATCCATTTTCTGTTAATTTTCTGAGTTTGTCGCCAATATGGCAATTCAAATATAGAGAAATATTATTCAACAATGGTTTGCAAGTAATTACTTAATGAATAAAATTTCTTTTTAATCTCATATTTAGAATAATTTAAATTATTTTCGTAAGAATTTTAAAATTAATCGAAATTTATTTATTCACTTTTTTCGTCGCTTGCGAAGGAACGAATTTTAATCATTTGCAAGTTTAATAAAAATCTTTTGTTCGAATTTTTGTGATCGTTTGGTTTTATTAAACGCTTCGCCATTTCTGTTGAGTTCCTCTTTCTTTGTTGATTTGAATTTTCTCCTTAAATATATTTTCATTCTTTTACTTTTGTTTACGTTTAAATATTAGATGAACCGAGGTCGTCTATTAAGCTTCTGAATTTCTTGTTCTGTACAACAATTTTTAGATTCTTTTTATTTCAATTTGATGCTATTTTAAGTTTTTTTGTTGTCTATTATTCTTTTTCTAATTTTCCAAACCGACAATTGTTCAACGCGCTATCGACTTTACTAGTTTCCAAGTTCCATTGATAATTTTTATCATTTAAATAAATCAATATTTTAATTGTTTATTATGTGTTAAACTAATTCAATTTAATAACTGCATTTAATTTAATGACTAGAATAATTTTATTTATTAGCTATATATTATTAGTAACAACTGCGTTTTATAGATGCCATGTTATTTTATTTTTGAAATTAGTTTCATTAATACTTTTTGATACCAAAGATGTTTGAAATTCAGAATTAATATTAGTTTTAACCTAATATCTGGATTTCGAGTACATGCAAATTATGAAAAAATTTAAATACTCTTTACATATAGGGTCATGTGTCCCTACTCATAGGGTCAAGTACCCCTAAGGTTAGGAATACTTGTCCCTATGCGATTTCATGAAATATATTTATTATATGATTAAATGAGATATCAGTTAAGTATAAGTATATATATATATATATCATTCTTAAAAGTAATTCCTTTTAGGATACTAACAATTCAAATATTTGAGAAATTTAAGCAAAATTAAAATTAGGGTCAAGTATCCCTAGTTTCCCATACCGGCAATATACAAAAATTGTAGTTATGTGGCAAATTTTGAACCAAGCTCATCATCCAGGTAACGGTCTGCCAACCTGTTTATTTGTGGTTATGTGAAAGTGTTAACTACAAACTCCAATATGCTATTTGAACAATGATCAGTAAAATATCTAAAATGGCTGCTAAAGGCAGAGAAATGAGTTAATTTTTCAATTTTTAAAATCAATATTGTTGGTACACGTAGAATATCAAATTCCGGTAATCAACGGGAATATACCCAAATCTCTTACGAGCACACTACGAAATTAAACACACAACGCACCGTATTGTATGAGTATGCAAGAAAGTAAACGGAAGATCACACGCTTTAATATCTGTGTCAGTCTATACCTTTCTCAGGATTTTAATGCGTTGGCATTCCTTGACACATTATCTATTATAATTAATAAGATGAATTTATTAACATAGGTGATTTTCTTTTCCAATTAGCTATCTGTATTGTAGTATTGTACTTTTGAATATATGTATCTGCAAATTCCAGATTGTGATTTGTCATTGGAGATAATTAACCGAATTTAGAAAAAGATGAAATAACTTCTGATCCTTAAATTGAATGCTTAAATTTGTAAATTTTTTGGAATATAGTTGCAATTCCGGGGGACTGTGATATATTATGAGAGATTTTTAACTGGAATTTCAAAACGATTAAATAGGTTCTAAGCCCTTAAATTAAATGCCGAAATTCGGAAAAGATCTTCTTCTTATTATTTCTTACTAAGGCAAGCATTGCAATGTGCCTGCTTGCTTGTTTGAGAGCTTGTTACTTTCCGTCAGCTTTCGAGCACCTACGACAATCCATGTGAATTAATATATTTAAATCTTTGTTGCAACTGATAGTGGTAGGGAAAAGTATGGAGAAGACTGTTCGATTTTCCTATTCCCGCCGCTCGAGAATCGGAAAAATTATTCAGGATTCTACTATGTCCAGCACTTTCTCAATTCTTAACTTGAAGTTTCCCGGGTTAGAACTTTCGAAGCAAAGATTCTCCAAAAGCTGGGATCATCAGGAATGGTCCTTTTACGAAATGACCATATAACATCCACGCTAATACATGCCGAGCTTGCAAGAGCATGGAACGTTTTTGACTTAACATTAGATATAAACTTGAAAGAAGACGTTGAACATTACAGGCTCTGAATTCCGCCTTTGCGGAGCCATCGGATTGTTAGCCATATGGAGAATTACTTAGTTGCAGTTTCAGGAAGATGAAATAAGTTCGGAGTCTTAAATTAACTGCCGAAATTCTGATTTTTTTGGAACTGCAAAATTTATTCGATATAAAGAACATAAATCACACACTTGCTTCCATATAACTCTGCAAACATCGGAACATGCTGGCCGTATCTGAAATAATGCGATATAATAAGAACTTTGCAACACGATAACTTTGAGAATGTCGATGCGGGTCATTATATTGACTTTCTTTTTCAAATGATAGCCGTTGTAAAAAATATGGAAAACCACTTTCGATTTTTGGAATGTGCTTTTCCCTATTCCCGTGCTTCGGGGATAGGTAAAATTGATTGTTCTTCTAAGTCTAACATGTTCAGAAAAAATAATTTTAAAGAAACATACGACTGTTGAATCTCGAAAATTTTCGATTTTCAGAATATATATATATATATATATATTATTCACCAGGAATTTTTTCTAACAATTACAAACATTCCGCGTTAAAAAATACTTCAAACAATAATTATGAAAATTATGAAGGAAAATGTATCAGCTGTTCAACGAAAACATTGAAAAGTCCCACGCCCCGTTTTCCGATCTAGCCGACTGACTGAATGCTGCAAACGAGCCAAACTGAAAGAATTTATCTTTCTTAACCATAAGTAGGAAAACGTACTACTAAACTCTTCTCGCATTTGTTTAGTATTTTCAAGCGATCACTAAGCACGTTTTTCAAGAATCTCTTGATCTCTTGTAACAAGCGTTGTGCTACACATATCAGTGTGGAATCGTTTCTTCCAAAAGTTTTGTTGTTTGAATTGATTTTAAAGAATACCTATAAAATGAATTCCATTCAAATATAAAAGAAGTCCGACCAGTGGCCGAAAAAGAGACGATTTCATGGAAACCAACATTCCAAACACTTACGCTGAGAATTCTGAGGGTGATAATTTGGATAAATTATCGGTGTCTGCGAAGGTTCTAAGCCAGAACCTTTCCGGACAAGTGGAAAAAAATGGGTTAAAATCCTCGTCTACGCCTTTTACCAGCACATTTGAAGAAACATATTCTGTGATAAAAGAGTTTTGTTCTCAATTCTGGAAAACGTGTGTTTTGGCAAATATTGGAGAAAATGTGAGTGGGCTTTCCGCTTTTTTTATTGCCCACGCCGACCCTGCTTACCCAAAGGGTGTAAAGCATGTGACGACTCGGCGGAAAGAAAAATTCCAATACAAAATAATGGAATATAATAAAATACAAAGAATTAGATAATGCAATGCAAAAATATAAGTAAAATAATATAATAAAAGTAATAGAATACAATGGTGAATCTAAATATAATAAAATGCAAACATAATAAGTACCTACAAACGGAAATTGTAAATAAATACAAATAGGCGTAAGAAATAAACACACAGAAAGTAAAAAAAATTAATGAAAGTTTTATAAAATTTAAAAAATAGCTTTAAAAAAACGAAGTGTGAGATATAATTTTGAGAAGAGACACAGGAAAAATCTAAAAAATTGAAAAAGAAAAGAAACAACAAGAAAATAATTTCTATAACACAATTTAGTGGAAATAATCGATGAAAAAAAACCGAAATTCTGTAACACAGTTTAGAAGAGAAAACAGAAAGAAAGTCATGTATACCCATGATATACTTGAAAAAGTCTATTGTATATGTTTCCACTTGCATAGTGCATATTGCATGGGTTTTCCACTTGCAGATCTTTAATCACTTGCAGTAAACTTAATCACTTGTAGATCTTCAATCATTTGCAGTAAACTTAATAACTTGTAGTTCTTTTAAAATCAAAGTGTCAAAGAGAAACTCGCGATTATTAGGTCAGAGAAAAGGACATCTAACGTTTAACATCATCACTTTATTTACTACGCCAATGTTGTTTGACACAACTAAATTCTGTCAGAGAAATGTCACACGGGCAATATTTTTTCACATTGATAAACAAATGACAAATCACAATATATCTTCTGCCCGGCTGGAGAAATGTCGTGGTGCAAATGTAAACAAGCACTTTTAAAGGGAACTGCCAAAACGTTTAGTCATAAAACCAATTTCTAAAAAGGAAGACTCAACATATGAACCATTTCGTTATTTAATAACTTAAAATGTTTCAGCCAAAAAGTCATTTTAATAATTACACAATCCATAAAAATGTTTTTCGAATGCTTTCTTTTTTCGCGCCGTGAATATATCTCCCATTTTCATTCAATTATTAAAATATTTCTGATTGCATTTCGAAAGCATGAAGTAGCTTACGACACTTAGATTACTTACATTAACGTCCCGTTTTGAAGCCACACGAGGTCTATTTTTGGACAAACCTCTCAATTTTCAACCACGGTTAAATGACGAGACCCAGCTGTTACCCTCTCTTCAAATTTCTGGGATGCACCAAGCAAGAGGAAGTTTGACCTATTACGTATGGTTTAAAGTGCACCAGGATCACATGCAGGCAACCTGCGGATATCTTCAGATGAATTGGGTTTTGAACAAGGAATCCTCCGGCCGCGATGTCGACACCTCTCTACTATGCCACCGCGGACCTGTTTACAATACTTAAATTAATCCCGAGATCACCGAATGGTTTTGAAAATAAAGGCCATCGAAACACAAAAAGGCAATCATTCCTTTATCGCACTGAGCTCGGCAAGCACGAGAAAGCGCCTACCACACTTGACAACATTGATAAATCCAACGTTTTAAACGCCAGTTGCGAACATCCTCGAGAGTCGTTATATTTAGATTTTTATTTTAACTTATAGTGGTAGGGGAAAATATGCAAACTTTCGGTTGATTTTCAGACGCACTTTTTTTCTACCGAAATTTGAGTTTCGTGGATTGGTAAAATTCAGGTTCTGCTTAAAGAAACCATTGCAGATAATAGTAACTTGAAGTTGCTTGGATTCCGAAATAGCGATGCAAAGTAAGCACAAGATGGGACCGAATGAAAATCCTTCCTTGAAATAAACAGAAACAAGAGACTTTGCTAGTAGATGTGAGCCGGCAGCAGTTCGACCTAATCTTAGAAATTAAATAACAGAAGACAGCCATTCACTAAAATGATGTTCTCCAGAATGAATAAAAATTTGCAGAACAGTTCGAATTGAACCAACCTCCTTTAAATATTCAATGACAATGCAACACAGTTCTCGCGGGGATACCCACAACTCAATCACTTTTGGCAAATATTAGGGGTTTATATCAAATAAGCAGTTATTACATAGAAATACTACAAAATATCTTTTTTAACTTAAAAAATAGACTAGTATTTAATATTTGATAGTATGAAAATTTTAAAAAATCAGTTTTAAATCTTTTTATTAAATATCATCTCTGAGTCTCTAATCTTAGATTTTTTTTTGTTTTTCTCATATACGAAGTATTAACCCTATATGAGCCCTATCGCCTCAAACCGCCCATTCAGAAAAGCCGGACTCAGGCATTTCGGGCGCTGAGTGAGTTTACTGGAAGAAAAAATTTGTTCTTGCTTTTTTTTTGGCGATTGATGGCCCAAACTTGGGGTGTCGTCACTCCTGGAATTTCTGTAAAGAAAGGGAGGATTTCATTCTGTTTTCGTGAATGAAAATTTACTTCAGTTTTTGAGTACTGAAATTCTCACTCTAGCCGGGTCCAGAGAGTTAAAGAAAAAATTATTGTAGTAAAATACGAGGCTATCTTTTTAACGAATCTCTAAGGCCGCAGGGTTTCTCAAACATTTCAAGTCTGTCTCCATGTGAGAATATATCAAAGAAATCATTGGGCAAGATAAGTGAAATTTGTTGTATCATCTATGGGTAAACTGGTGGCTGGTAATTATTTGGCCAAATTCATATTTCGGTTGACAATCTGTCGAATCCGTCTATTTGTTTGATGCACGTTCATTTCAACTCAGAAAACTTATTTAATTGCCTGATGGTCAATAAGGCAGCTTAACCTGGTATTAAGGTCAAGTAGATAAATAAAATTTTAGTATACGATCCTTAAAATCAAAATACGATTATGAGTGTC